>JAHZND010003043.1:0-29616 GCA_027744115.1 Acrocyrtus sp. NNG-2020 | reverse complement strand
CCCTGCCTCTACTGCCTCTATTCTTGTATAGCGGCATAATCTTCCTTTCACATTCCTTCGCAAGAACTACACAACAGACAACATAATTTCATAATCTGCATTTCTAATTCACACTTTAAGTAACAAAACAAGATAATGACCTTATGTGAACAATTGAGCAAAATACTTTTATTTTAGATCAGCTTTCGAACTTTCATAACTTTTAGGGAAAGAAAAAGTTAACTTTCAAACTTACCTACTCTCCTTACTCACTCACCTCACAAGTTCCACAGGAAAGGGAAATGAGCCACGAGCAACAAAATAAACGAGCAAAAAGTCAACAAATAAATGCAAATGCACTAACTAATCACTGATGATGACTGACGTTACTGACGTAAATTGGCATAAACGCCGCAAACTATAGTAGACGCACTAAAACGCAGCAAATTGAGAATCATGCAAATAACAAAAACGAATAACGATTTATTGCATTTAACCTTCCTTTTTCCTTTTCCTTTGTTTTACATTCACTAACTAAATTCACTTCATCTCCTTCACTTCACGTCTTTCTCATGTCAAGTCCAAATCCTGCACGGACTTGTTCTGGTTGTAAAAAGAACACAAAAGCAGTAAACAGAGTTTTTCCCTCCTCCAACTACAAAAAGGAACGATTTTCACACAAAGACATTGGGGCATTATGAGAACTTGCTATACAAGACAAAATTATGTACTTTAGCTTTTGTTATACTTTCCTCAAGTGTCAAGGCGCTAACAGTTACGTTTCCGTCCAATTCAATGCAAAAGCCAGCAGAGTGCAGGAGGGTTTTCACTTTTACTATCCATTTTGAAAAATTTGGTTATGCAGTGAAAAATCGTTAAAAGTTGCGTTAAACGTTGCTCGTTTTTATGAGTATGAGTATGGCTACTAGATGTGTGATCACCAGCAATTATCACCCGAGAAATGTGTAAAACAGCATATATGATAGGACATGATAGGAGACGCACACAGAAACGACTAGAAATTACCTTCGTTGCTTGATTTTGAGGTGTACGTAGATTGCAATTTGCATTAACTATTTGTGCCAATCAGGCTGGAAATATAACTTTTTATATCATAATGAATAAATGGTTTTGATAAAACTGGAATCGCAAAATAAACCTTTCTCCTACTGGCAAATTCTTAGACATTAGATAGATCTGTTGTCATTTTCAGAATTAAAGGGTAACCAACGGAGATTGAAAGCATTAGCTAGATACTTTACTTGCAGTTAGACAGAGACGTGAGTTTTGCCTCTAGAGCCGTGGTGTGACATCTCTGTCTAATTTTGCCATGGTTTCTGTAATGTAAACAGAATTTTTCAATTTTATGATTTCCAGTCGCTGAGATTTTCCGCCGAAATGTCATTCTGCATTTTCCAAGTCTTGTCTTCCTGACACTGTCTTGCTAATATCAATCAGAGTTGAAGCAATTTTCTGAGAGTCCATTTACTGTTTTCTAGTTTTGAAGTCTGAACCGGAAGTTGGAAGTGATCAAGATGTTTAAATACAGTGCTGCGTTGTTCGTGGTGGTGTTCTTCCTAGTCGCCGAAGTACCTTCCAGTGTCTTGGCTGATGACGGAGTCGACCTTGGCTTGCTGTATTCGTGTGCCCATGAAGTCAAAGGGCAAGTGTTTGTTAAAAATAAGCTCCAGATTACAATTAAAGGGTTCAACTACGACGGAACGGGTCCAGCTGCTTGGTTTCATGGACAACTTCCGGCAGCCGAAGGGATCTCCACCTCCGATGAAGCGCAATTTGTTCCTCTTCCCTACCCAACTGCAACCTGTGGTAACAAACTGGGACCATTTCAAGATAAAAACGTCGAACTGACTTTGCCTCGCCCCATTACGGACTTCAAATCTATTGGTGTCTTCTGCTACGAAAAATGCCACAATTTTGGTCATGTCATCATTCCCGAAGGCAAAACTTTTGCAGAAGCCCCTGCAAGTGTTATGAAGACGAATCCCTGTCCAAAGCCATCAGAGGTTGTCTGTGCTTACAATGCCACGTACGTACTATGATTGATAACACCTAACTATTGATTATTATTCCAAACATTGTTTAGCAGAGAGAGCGCATAAGAAAACTGGTCACTGCTAGTAATATTAAAATTCAAAAGGTGAATCTTTGTTTCATGCAGCATGGACCACAACCAGTTTATGCCGACTACCTGTACCCCTCAGAAACCAACCATAGTTGAAGAAGGTGGTAAGATGATGAATGCTACTGCTGGGCCGTCATCACAACAAGTCTCTGGATTGACGACTTTCTTTGCTGGGGGAGCCATCGCCCTCTACCATTTCGCCTTGAAGAAATAAGACCCTTGACTCCGCTTCCTTGAATTTGCTCTCACGATGAAATCATTAATATGTAATCGTAAAGTTGTGCGTTTTTAATATTTATACAAAATAACTGTACTAATGTACTTTCCGTAAGTCCTCAACGGACTAAAATTCCAAATTGTTTCGTCTCGGCCAAATGCCAAAAATAAAGAGTTGCAACTGTTAAAATCCACATTCCAAGATTTTGTTTCAGAGAATTATATTTTAGTTGATAGTTATATATTGAAATTGAAAACCGTTTTTACTTTTGTACATTTTAGTTAATAATATTCATCTTCAATTATTACAATTTCATATTCATTATATTCTTCATCAATTTCTTCAATCGACAAAACATCAAATACCTAATAGTAATAATATCAGTATACTAGTATAATTTTTTTTACAAAAAATACCATGCTAGTTATATTACAACTAACATTATTTTTTATAATATTGCCTTCTCTTTTCATAATAATACCCACTAATAATATTAATTCAATAGATTATTCTTCATGCAGTCTATTACAATGGTCTAAATGTGTAATTGTAATGTACTTGTTTGTAATATAAAATGAAGCATGACACGATATTTTCTCAGAAAATTCTAATAACGCTTATCTACAGAGAACAACGGGTAGGACCATTAGCCCGCAAATTGCGAATGCACACAATAAACTTTCAATACAATAGAAGAGAACTGCTCGCCTTCGTCCTTTCCACAATTCCTGTAAAATGTCACCAAAAATGATTTAAAAGTATTTTAAGATGGTGGGCTTGTCTGAGTTTTATCTGTTTATGTAGTATATATATTAATTTATTTAGTACATATTTACTTCTTGTTGAGAATCTGCAAAACTGGCAAATTTTTTATTGAAGGGGATCATTGGCCCAAGTATGGCTCGCTGGAAGAGATGCTTCCTGTCCATTTCGTAAACTATAATTCTAGTATTAAGCTGCATTGAAAAAAAATGTTCAACACAGAAATGAGAAGTCAGAGAGTGAAAAAAAGTAATTGAATATACACTGTGTATTATGTTAATTACAGAAAATACTAACGCCCATGATAACGTGCACCATGCAATGAATTGCTAAGTGTGAGTATCCAAAGTACTCCACAACGCAAGGAGGTGTTCCTCTGGACAGTGATCCCGCGACGAGCACACATGAAACTGGTAAAATAAATTGTGAACGTGATTAAGGTAATATAATGGTTGTAAGCAGGTTTACGGAAGGATATGTGTTGTGAAGTGGTCTTATTACTTCCAAATAAATAACTCAGGTTTCCTATGAGCCAGTGAGTCCACGTGGCAATTTTTGTTCGGATATCATCGTCTTCTTTAGACGTCTCGTAGTTATTAAATTTGAATAACCACCCAATGGCATTATTTGCAAACTGCAGTATTATTGCAATTATTCCGAATACTGAATGGGCAAACTGCCACTTTCGATGACTTCGCCATGTAAAGTCCAGCTCAACTTGGATAGTAATTATTGATATAAAGATCAGGGGAACACTCAGGACATTCAGACAAATGTGGATCTTGCATTATTTACATGTAATAATAAATAGTTGTAGTTTTCTAGTTATAAAGTTGTGGTATGCTACTATAAGACTTTACAATATTAGAATGGAAGCGCTTACCCATAACCACATCGGCATTTGAAAACGTCCCATAACTTTTATCTCGTAACTCATAATTTCCCTGCCATACTTCGCGATACACATTCCACAGGGGATAAGGAACACGAAAGCAATGACGGAAGAATAAACGTGCAGAATAATGAGCACCCTACTTCTGGGATTTATCTGCTTGTGCCAAGTATCCTTATTCTTAACTATGCATTTCTTTTAATAATTTTAAAAATTTTAACCGATAAATTCTAAGGTAAATTGATATTCTCACATTTTCTGGATGCATTAATGCGTCCATTAGCAGCACAGGCTCTTCGCTAAACTGTACTAAATGTTGATATCTCACAGAACCTGCGAACGTCAATTAAAAGGTTGAAAAGTGCAAACTTTTAAGGTCGGCAATTTGTAAAGTCGTACCGAATTCCGGATCATCGACGGGAAGATCATCATTGTAGTGTCCAAATGCAAGCATTAAATAGTATGAATTCCGAAATATATCGAAGCCAGTCCCATTGTCCAGATATATCTTGCCATATGTTCTAAACGAGCACGTAACGATTCCTTGACTTTGATATCCGAAATTGGGACAGAAGCTTGCATGATAATATTTACGATTTTTCTAATTTTCGAGGATTAAAAATTAAAATCCATTTTACAATCCATTCCTTTTAGCGTAAATTTTTTGTCAATTTTTGCACGAACCAGCAAATTGGAGTGAATATCTCTTGTGAAAGAGGAGTACAGTGCCACTTTCGGTTCGGGAAGCTGTTTCCCGGAATTTATACAGTATAAAACCAAATCTTCGCCCTGAAATTTAAGTTGGCTTTAATAGAATATCAACCGTCATTAGCAGCCTAGCAGTGGATTGCTCGCCAAAAATAGATAAAATCTTTTAATGTCCTTGACTCACAATGAATCGATCGTGGGAGAAAGCAATCGCAACGAATCCGCTGTCAGGCGATTCTCCGGCCAAAGTCACAGATATCTACGTTATAATAGGATGTAAGATGAGTAAAAAGCTTTATGAAAAATAAAATGACTACTAAAACCTGGTCGTTTCCGAAAATGCACTATATTTAAATTCAGTCTGTGAAAACTCATTATTTCAGAATTATGCCAATACTTGGTCAGATAGAGATGAGCTGGAGACCCCCTCGAGACCAAACGAAACTACAAGTCGGCAGATTTTCTTTTTAATACAGCCAGCTGGAACGCCATAGCATACTTTTCCTTGTGGATAAGGACCCCCACAGTCTCCATACATCATCTCTTGCGTCATAATTGAATTCTCGAGCAGTCGTTCGTGGAAAGTAAGAGTTTGCGTTGTCTTAAAAGCATTATTTTCAACGTCACCCTTTTGACTGCCATTTTCACTCACGGGGTTGTTACCATCCATATTGCCAGGCTCATCTGTTCCACCTCCATCCATACCAAAACTACATTCCACATGCGATTTCTCTTTGATATCAATTTCGGGTGAATTTTGCCTCGGTGCAGATCTTTCAATATTAGCTAAACTCCTGTCGCTACTTTCCACTTCAACGGTCCTTGGCTTCGTCCTTGTAGCTATGCTAGCTACCTGCCTTACCTCTCCAGCGTTGCTATAATAGTCACGTTGATGACCAACTTGCTTAACCTGGTTCCTCTTCTCGGGTTGGTAGCTATCTGATTCTGACCCAGTTGCCCATGGGACAAATAAGCCGGCTTGGAAGTTTCTAAACGGATCCTCTTTTCGGTCCAAGTGTTGAGGCCGATTACTTAGCAATTTGTCGTAGACTGACAGAGCATCACTCCAAACGTTTGGGTCGTCTGCAATTTCACTTTTTCGGTCACGAAATTGAGGACTATTGATGATATCTTCCATATTGCTGAAATCAGGTAAGGGATAATTCGTTGAGGCTACGGCATCCCTTCCAGCCAAAAAGTTGCTTCTCCGTTTACCTGACGATTGCAAATTAGGGGAACTAAATTGAATCACTATAAGCTAAAATAAATTCTCAGTAACTGTTCATGTAGTTTTGCATATTGGAAAGATACCAGACAAACATGGAACTACGTTAGCGATCAAAATAAAAAGTGCTATGTTAAATATCGGCAGCTGTATCCCCTTCAAAACTATTAAATTTGAGTTCATTCTAGCAAACCAAGCTTGAAATCAGTTGGCATAAAGCATAGCACACTTATAGCTAGCTAGTTAGCGGCTGAAATCTCATTCTAGCACAGATTTAATACATGACAGATTTTGCTGAAGGGCATGTATTGGAAAGTAACCTTATCATTCGATTCATGTACTTTGTTAAATCCTTTTTTATTTCGACTTCCCGCAACTATAGCAAATTGAATAGGTAGGTAGGTATGAAAGCGACGACCAGATTACAGCGCATTCTAGAAACATATTTAATGTCTAAAGTGTCCCTTTTGATTTGCTTTGATAATTAATTCTTTATTTTCAACCTTTTTGAATTAATAGTGTAAAGAGCCTCCATAATCACCTGTAGTGACTTCCATCTCACGACCCACTTATTACCTTCTTGACCTCCTGCAGTTGTAGTTCCGCTTTCTTTGAATTAGGTTGCATCATAGCGCACTTAAATTAGGCAACTTGGCCTTCTTTCGCCGATAAATCTTTTATCACGGTACCACCAGCGTCGAATCTGACTGTTAGTGCAGTTAAATTTTTTTTGCAAATCCAGTCCAACTTTTAGGTATCATGGTGGGATTTGAATTTAATTTAGGAACTTGAGTAGGAGGCACAGTAACACGTTGCGCAATAACATCACATGACCTCGTTAAATGCAAACGTGCAACCATGAGTGCTGAAAATGCACTGCTGTGCTTTTGCTGGTTAAAAAGTCTGTCTGAAAATTAAGCTTCGTTGGGCTCCAGGGTTCGCTAAGTGTCAGAGGTATGCAGCAAAGTCGTAACTTTTATAAGTGTAAGTAATACTAGTACTTTTACCATGCGTACATATTTGCTAACTAAGAATAATGTTTCTCTCCAGCATGGTGAAGGTGATCCTTAAAGAGTGAGCGATTAATCTTTTAAATGCATTACTTCCGTCAGTTAGAATTTATCGTTTTCCCCCAAGTTCTCCAGATATTGAAATTGTCAGTACAAGCCGTATTGTACTGATTACATAAATCATACTTAAATAATCTTGTGTAATGCATAGTAGTAGTGGATTGAGTCATCGCTGAACTGAGTTGGTAATACTTGGTAAGCATGAATTCTTCAAGTAGAAAAAGGCCTGGAAATATCAACATAAGTTCTATGATGTTTAAACTTGACTTCCGATAGTTTAATAAGCTGTCATTTGTACTTGCAGTGAAAATGAGATAATTGATAATGCTAATCCAAATTAAGCGTTGGCATCAATAGCTCTGCTGGAAACTTCCACAACTTCTTTCATAATGACAGCAGGTGCTCAAGTGTCCTTGTTGTCTGTCACTTGTCCTGTGACTGCTCTAATAGTCATAGCCATGTTAGCTGGAATTTCCGGGTCTGTTTAGCATAAGTATGTCGTAGATATTTACTCATATCTGTAATTAGGTACATAAACCACATTTCTACTCTTCACATTCGATTCATATTCCATTATTCGAACTTTACAAACAATTTAGCCCGCCATTACTCATGCACTGAAGGCATATTGACAGCAATTACAGGAAATGACGGTCTAGCGTGCGATAATTCTCTGCAAAAGGCAATAATTCTATATTTTATTTATTGCTTTTCTGTGAACTTGAGCAACCAAAGAAAATGCGCATTTACGTATTAAAAGTTAAGAGTTATGAGCTTCACTTTCTCCAATCCCTTATAAATGGCGTTTAGTCAAATGGTGCAAATATTGAAATCACCACACCGTACCTACGAAATTGCACGGGCTAGATAGCAAGTACCGTATTCAATTTAAAATCCTTCGACTTTTATTGTTTCTTTATGTTCTACTCTCTATTGTGCTGGAAACCCTTCATGACAGAAGTTTCATTCATTCTTGCCAGAAGCTACATGCTGATAATTTATACGCTGAAAAGTATTGAATATCCAAAAGCAAACTTCAAACTCAATTTTGTAACTCATATTTAACCTAAGGGAAAAAGCACTGACAGCTCAATGCACGCAGGAGTGGCGAAGTCCTATACCGCCTGTCCTTGACAATTTTTTTCTTCTGCCCTTTTTCATCTTCATCTGTCTGAAAGCCATGAACTGCAAAAAAAAGATAATGCATCATATACCCACACTTTTATTCACACTCTTTTAGTTGTGCCTATACATCAAAATGATATTTATTACGCTCTACGTTTCACTTCACACACCATTACAATATCTCCAACATCAAAGGGAATATATTCAACAATGTACATTGTTAAAGCTATACTGCCATACTGCTTGCAAAAATCACATTCTCTTCCTTCGCAAGTTCGTAGTATGAGTGAATGTTTCGCTGGCACAATTTTTTAATGTTTTTTAAAACATAACTTATTTCAAAAAGAATTACTTGAAATGGTGTCTCACAGTTTGCAAAGAGGGATATACCTTCTACTTTCTACATCCAGCAGACCTTCGCGGAGCTTTCCAGTTGCCACTCCAGATAATTTATTACGTCAAGTACCCTATCCATGCAGCGTTACAGCATACACGATACATTTTCCCGTGATGTATCACAAAACACAGATTTTTAGAGTAAAGCCTGAGCAGATTTTTTTTCTGTTTTTACTTTTTTTATGATGGGTTAAAAAATATTAAAACTTTCCATCATCATTCCCCTGCCATGTTTCTACGATATCAGCTCATCCAATACTACAAAGACGAAAATAATAGGAAAGGGCTAAGCCAAAGTAATCGCTTTTGTGGAGCTGAGCTAAAAAACAAGATGAGGGAAAAGTTTTGTTTTTTAAACCGAGAAAGCCGAAAGCTACACTAGTTTTTAGCAAGTACCTAAAAATTATATTTACTGATTTAGTATTCAGTACCTAAATAAAAGTTTCATCGAGAAGAGCAAAACTCGTACCACTTTTCTGGAATTTCAGAGAGATTATCTCCATAACGAGATTACAGTTACAAAAGAGTACATGCGGAAGGTATGCTTTGTACAAGAGCTGTGTGCTATGTGCTATACTCTCTCTCTCCCAGTTGAAATTAAGTTGAAGCCTTTTACGCAGCAAATAAAAAAATTTATACGAGTAAGCAGGATACTATGAATGATGGAAACGATAAGGGTAGTAGAAAAGGGAGCTTCCTCCCCTTTCCCTTTTTTGTATATATATTTTATTCACGTATCCATTTAAATATTTTTTCAGTCTGGGAAGTGCCCGATGAAATCTATGTAAAATTTAAATCTGTGAAAGGAGCGTCCCCAGTTTCCTCTGCTGACTTTTAGTCAGAAGGATGTCATGTGTACTTACCATTAGTAGAAAGATAATCATGTCTGTTGCTTACTTTCTCAGCTTAAAAGTTTAAAGTAGGCCGATTTGCTTTCATGTAATGTGCTACTTCAGGCACGGCCAGCGAAATGTCGTATTTGCATTGCATGAGATTTAAGAGGACCATATGTATATATACGTGTACTTTGTCAACAAAAAAGGAAGTGTCCTTCCTCGCACTCTCCGTTTCGTGATTTTATTTCCCTTCCGCCAGAAAAAAAAGAGAGCCAAGTGGTGGACGGTCAAGTAATAATAAGTAAATAGTGCTTAGTTTGCTCAAGTGTGGTTAAATCTTTTTATGTGGATCTTTCCGCTTACTCCCTTCCACTTCCACCAGCTATCATCCTACTTCATTTCCATCCCTTTTTCGTCTATTATTTTAACGAAAGGAGATTATCAAAAAGGAATACAAATCTGGGGCGACGAGAAAGGACTTTCCTAAGTTTTGCTAAGTGCACAGCACAGTTTTTTTTATTCAAGGCAAAGGCCTCTTTAGAAGTACTGAAGTTGGGTTGGACGTAGGAAGTGAAGTCACTGCAGAGAAACTCCCTGTCCATATGTAGCCTCAGAGAGTTCTTTAAAAACATCACAGGCTATGGGTAGGTGTAGTTCTTATTGTAAAAAAAAGCATGACAGAAATAAGCCAAACGAGTTTTATTTGCCAAAAAGGATTTCCAGGAAAAAGAGTTAAGTGTGTGTGTGTGCGGAATAACAGGAAAAAATGGATACTATGGGAAGGGTCACTTGTCTGGTGTTGAATGAAGTTGAACTTACAAACAGAAGAGAGCTGGGATCCACTGCTAGAGGCAATATAATGCAGTGCAGAATTTATTCTGCGTGAAAGAGGATCAAGTAAAAGTCAATAGATGGGAAAGTCATGAACATGCTTTGTGTCATCAAGTGTGAACTGGGGAAAAGTGTAACTAGATCTGATCATTTTATACTCTTGTAGTAAGGCTTCCTATTACATTCAGTCTGGTTGTGCGGAGTTCCTAGCAACTTTGAGTTTTTCCTTAGCATCAAAATTGATTTGAGGTTCAACTTTCAGAAGGCAATCCTTGCTTGTCAAACTAGCGCAGTTTTCATCAAAACTCGGGAAAGCAAAAATTACTTTCTTTCTATGTCAGAATAACTAGCTTGTTATCTCTATAAAATATATTATAGGTAGATTTAGATAGATTGTTATTAACCATATTTATATAATTATATAAAATTGAATTTCTCGTAATTGCACACCAACTTACCAAATTGCTTGTTGTATTTATGCATATTCTGAAGAATTCTATAAATAAATAAATCTGCACTGAATGTTGTATATCTGATAAATCAATGTAATCTCTATAATTTTGACAAATCGATGTACGTACATGTGATCTACATGCTCTTATGTAGTCTAATTTGTATGTATTTATTGTGGCACATCAACCTACAATAACGAAAAATAATTCTCAGAGAAAAGAAAACATATAGATGGTTATTTCTTAGAAAAAAAGATTTTCACCATTCAGTCCTAAGAAAAAGTGCTGTTTTCCGTTCTCTTTTATTAAATGAACCAAGACCATGCATCTCCTTAGAGTAACGAAGAAAAGTGTCAAGAAAAGTATTTTGCTTTGTTTGGGTAGCAAAAAAAGAAGACATACTATTATAGGGAGCTATTTAAGCTGTTCCCACTTTGTGCTTGTGTTTTCTCCATGAAACTTATCTAAAGTGTACGGTTTATTGCTGAATATCGTATTGATTGCTTCAGAGGACATTCCCTCTATTTACTTACTTTAGTTTTTCTCAATAACTCGTACTACCGCTTTCACTGTTGCTACTGCTGCCAACGGTTTCCGACAAGGGTAACAACAACAAGTTAAGCGTGAGCGTGAGCGAGCAATATTGCTAAATACTGATGAATCTGTTTTTCCACCATCCCATGCCATTCTCGGTTTGGGGAGACATACTGCTTCCCTGTGACTAAGGGGGCCATATGAAGGAACTGACTTTTTTTGGCTTTTAGCTTCTGTAACAAAGCTAAGGATAATTTATACGGAAGAAAAATATAGAAAACACAATAATGGTCACAGTCAACACATGGATTCCAAATCATTTATCTTATTTTGTGCAAAAAATGAATACACTGAAAAAAAGTTAGGCGGGAGCGCCAACAACGCCACGTCATTAAGACCATCCTTGATCGTCTCCCGCTGAATAGATTGAAAGAGATTGTAAGCTTCTCGGAGCTTCCCTTCAAGCAAGGAAAATGACCCAGAAAAAATACGAAAATGGATGTGATATCGGGATATTAAAGGGGGGAAAGTAGGTTTTTCCTTTCACTTCCTTCTTTGTACGTTACTCCTTCCCGTTGGGTATTTTTTTCTGAAGAAATCAATGGAAGAGATTATTACGGGTTGAAATGCTTTCCCAAAATATTTATCTTTTTGACCTTGGATTACCCGGTTTCCTCCTTTTCTATGGGAGCTCTTACTTGCCATCTAATACCCACCAACTTCAAAAGGAATCAAACGCAAAATACTTGACACACACTGACGGGCGATGTGATAGTGCTTGCTACTCCTACTCCATCCAGATTTATTTGAGTTTACATGAAATCAATATAAATTATTGAAAGGATAAGATACGACGAATCTAACTCTAACACAACCAATTTAGCGACAGGGCAAGGACTTCTCTCTACATAAACGCTGGGAGCCTTAGTCCTTGCCGAACAAGAATGTAATAGGATTCTTTCCCTAGGGAGAATTGCGGAAGTACAAAAAAAACTCATTTTTAAACTTTTTTCCTTTCCTGGCGCCCTAATTTTTTGCATTTTTGAGGAAACCTCAATTCCAGCAAAATATCTTTATAGTAAATAGCTGTGCACTATATACACACAAAATAAAGGGCGCGTGGCATGGCTGGTATAAGCTTTTATATATTAGCAGCCAACAGATAAGGAAACCCTCTTATTTTCTTCAATTTTGAATATTTTTGGTAGGCAAAACTGCAGAAAAATGCCTCTCCGCTTTCATACTGAATACCGCTCGTTTTGAGTGAACAATGCAGAAAAAATTAAATGAATACTGTGAGCTCACTCATGCATGATTATGCCTTTGCTCTTTACGTCTTCCTGAGGAACATTTATGAATAGAAAATTAGGAACACCAAATGGAGTACTATGTGCGGGAGGGAAAGGAAACTGAATACGAACGGGAAATACTTTTTTTTTGGCCGATGTAAAGTCTTCATCCTGAATATATTCGGTAATCTACGCCTCGCTACTAGAAACTGATAGTACGCAGTAGTAATATTAGCATCAATCCGCATGAAATCCGCGCATTTATGCAATACACGCACATGCGATGACTTTTTTTTACAGCGTACGCACATTTTTAAAGTTCCTTCAGTCGAGAGGAGAAGTCACACCAGGGAACCAGTAGTAAAACTGGTGAGGGGTGCGAGGCGGCATCTCCATAATATCATTCTTGAGCGATATTCATAAGTGAAAGGCGACTTGAGAAGAAATTTGTCGCATCGTCATTTCCATCTTCATCCTTCTTTTTCGTCGTAAAGCCCAACTGCCATCATCATCGCTAACCCCCATTCAACAATTATTGCAAAAATTCCAAAGCGGAATAAAAAAGACTAAGGCGGTGTCACGCCAGCCACCAGTTTTTTCCTTTTCATTTATACTTCTAAGACTAAAGTTCTCTTAAATGACATATTTTTAGGAATATTCCAGGACACTTTTTGTATTCACTCAAAATCCCTTTCACTTTTATTTTATTCATGTCAAAAGTCAAGAACCTCCTCAATACGTAATCTGTCCATGGAGGACATTCTCTCTTTTCATATAAGAGGAAACGAGGTTTATTATCGACTTTCTTGTTCTTCCTTCGATTCGCTAGTGTAGAAGTGGCAGTGCGAATGAAATCGAAATGGTAGTGATTTTTCAACATTTTTTTAGACACTCGGATCCGGATGACTGAGAGAGCGCCCTCCCTACTTATCATTATTCAATGCAAGTAGTACACTTCGTTTCATATTTCCATTTTTTGTTGAGAAAAAAATAAAAATGACTATAAAAAATGTCCCGTTCCACTCACCAACTTTTTTTTTCTCTGGAAGAGAAGGAACTTATTATTTTAAAATATAAGATATTCCGCTGTTTTAAAAGTTTTACGTAGAATAAACCCGTCTTTCACAGCAACAGTGACAACTCTAATAAAAATGAGGAGGAGAGCGGATAACTCCGGCTGGCACTCCACTTCTAGGAAACATGAGCAGAAATTTTAATCGTACCTTGTTTAGCCTCCTAAAAAAATCTCTCCGAGCATTTCAACACTTTCTCCCTTGGAAAGACCTAATCAGATAGACAATTGAAAATACGGGAGAATGGAAGTGGGAGAATACAGCTAAAACAAAAAAAATATATTTCAATTGTCATTTTAGAGACAATAAGAGAAGCCGAATTTGGAATCAGGCGAAAATTTATGATGTGGGGGAACAGCTCTTACTGCATGCGTAGCTATTTGGCGGAATGCATTAGAAAATTGAGTTTACACGAAAATACATTTTGGAAATTGAAAGTTGTGAGGAGGAAGCACACATATACGTCTTCCGTGTGTGGAGTATATGTTTTGCTTTTCCTTTTTTGTTCTCGGCGTATGAATAATAAGGGAGCGGAGAGAAAACTTGATTTTCTCTTTCAGCAAAATTTCCCAACTTACAATTGTCAGCTCAATTTCCATACAACAAACAATGCATAATAATTAGCTGTGTACAGTTCTGTCTTGCCTGCTGTTCCTTTTTTCATGCAGTGCAGAGTCAACAAGGCATGCGTTCTTTTGCAGTAACGCGAACGGTTTGTTTCCTGGCATGAAACAGTAGATTCTTCACGAAGAATGAACAGCAAATTTGTAGGGGAGGACAATGACGACACTGACTTTGAGCAGAATGCTCACAGTTGCAGACTGTGACTGTGCCGAGGGAAAGGATCAGAGCAATTAAGTACTTAACAAGAATTTTCCGTTCTCTCGCACCGGGAAAATCCTCACCAGAAAATTTTCCTGTAATTAGATCTTCCTGCTTTGTCATGCTCACTCTGCCTTCAGCACGTGTATTTACTTATGCAGTTAAAATGCACGGATATATATCTTCATCAATAATAATACTTACTCAGTGGGGGATATTATTCTAACTGTGGATGAAAATATGAAAGTTGGGGCGCTCACTCGAACAAAATACAACTGAAATAAAGATTGCTAAATAATGCAAGGGGAAAAGTCAGTGATGAAATTCAGAGCGAGAAGAAATTTTTAAAATTAAAATACAAGGCAAGGGTGAAGCAGTCCGTTTATGAAGGATTTTAGCGTCCTTTTAAAATTATCAGAAGGCTCCTTATGTAGTGTAATATGTAGATCTTTGGCTTCTGTTGACAGTGGGTACTTTTGCGACTTTCTGACTCGATTTCGTAAGAAAACACTATTCGTACGTAAAAATATTGTATTTTTTAACCTGGTTTTATTACATAAGATGTTGACTAAAAATAGGTACCTAGCTCATAGATCAGATTTATCTAGCGTGTCATCACAATACATCATGTCGTGCTCGTTTTGTGACCTTCATTAAACAAATAGCTAATAAAAAGGGATACAGAGTGAATCTTGTCAGTTTAGTTATCATTTCTCAATAAACTATGCAAAGTTACATTTCACAATTCGCCTGTACGCTTGGAATTTTGTTCTTCTTTTGATGCTAAAAATGTGTTGTAATATTTTCAAACTACCTGAAAGATGAACACTGAAGCGAAAGACATACATAAAAAGAGCTGTGAAATGAATGGGTGGATTCTGTAAAAGGATGAGTGCATTCTGTAATGGGAAAGAATAAATTGGTTAGGTATGCACTTTACAAATATATGAAAAAATGGGACAGGGACAAAAATGCAGAAATGTAGGGAACGGGGAAAGCCACACATGAACGGGTTGGCTCGCTTCCTGATCCTTTCTATCTGTACAATGCGTTTCGTGATGTCTTTACACAGTTCAGTTTGAAACTGGAACTTGAGCTGATTATAATTTACATCGTATACACTCTGGTGCTGCTGCTATTGAATGAATGGTGAAAGGAATTTAAGGAGAGTGAGCTAGAATGGGGAATACAGAAGCCAGAAATATGATTTAAATTATGAACAATCTGGAAGTAAGGCTTATGGAAGCTGAGCAGATGATGTGTCGGTTTATGCTCACCGAACCACTTAAATATTCCCAGTGCATTCATTCCCTCACACGAACAAAACAAGGGAAGGAGGACAGGAAGAGAGGAAGCGCACAGCAAGGAGTTTCCCTCTACTCGAGATGTAGAAAACAGGAAATGGAGAAAAATGGGATTGGCATGCACAGCTTTGGCAGTGGAAATAGTCTCTTTCACTACGGCAAAATAATAATGGAGCGAAAGGCTAAAAAATAAATATCTGGCACGATACAACACACCCTGAGTTAATTAATGTAAGGTGTCAATTAATGATCATTCCACTAGACGCCTGGTTGGCTTTATGGCATGGAATGAATGCCTGGCACGGGAAAAGACAGAAGGGGAAGTGGAGTGACTCTGGTTTTATTTGGAGTGAAATGAATGAATGAGTGACTGAATGAATCTGACTGGCTCACTCGTAGCCGTGCTCTGGTGAGAAGGGGAAACTAATACACAGCCATTGCCCCGTGCCTGGTGAGGCGAGAGTTGGTGACTGATGGAGAGTACACTTGACTAATTTTTTTTCTCCACTGGAAATTCTGATGAGAGTGAAGAGAACTTCGATTAGTACTATTAACTAAGCTCGGTTACTGAACTTGGTAGGTTGTGTAGGTGTATCTGAAATCTGAACTAATATAAGGAAATTTGTTCTCAGAGGAAAACAACATGACAATAGTCTTTAGATATGCTATGCCAGCGTATTCTAATTTCTTTTTAGCTAGTCCACTTCCACCGTGCTAACCTGCCACGGGAGATTTCTTGGAGCCTTCGATATAGGAAGTTTGTCACCCTCGAAAATTCAATAGTGCTTTTCATCACTATAACTTTGCAATGGAAGGTTTAACATTTAGAATAATGAACTTTCATTTTCTCCCCATTGCTCAATTCTCCATTGACTTTGGTTCCTGCTGGGAGCCATTTAATGGGCGGGTGAAAACCACGTTGTTTTCTTAAATAGGCTATAATAGTGAAATGTTGCTTGCTGTTGTAAAGTGTAGTGCACTCATTTAAGAAGGCAGCATCTGTAGATACTCATTTTCTCCTGGTAGAGTAGCCTCCTCCTGCTCCAGGTTTGCCAGACGGAATCAAGCATCATTTCCGTTTAGCCATTTTCATTCTCGCTCTCCCTCCTTTTCTCTCATTTTCCTCCCCTTCCCGTACTAATTTTCCCCACTTGACTATTCATTATACTTTGATGAGCCCACATGGTGGTAGTCAGGATCAAACATATTCCAGGAATTGATTGGCTATTCTTAACCTTTTCTTTTCTTCCTATTTAGGTAAATGGGAATAGAAGAGGAAACGATGGCGGACTCGCATGAATCTTTAATTCGAATTATGAAGCTTTCTCCCACCCTACCCTGCTTCGATGAAAGCACATCATTCTAGAAAGTACAGCAGCAAAAACTACATTCTCGTCGCTCAAACTCATTTCCCTATGCAGGAAATCAAGGTTACAAAGAGCAATCTTTCCACTCTATTTACTTATTGGTGAATGAAAACGGCTGAAATGTTTGCTCACGTGCCGGTTCGGTGGAGTTGTAAGTTGGGAAACGGGTAAATGGAAGAATACGAGAGTTGGAGTGCACTATATCGAAATTGTTCAGTTTGCTTGGTGTTAGCACAGCATGTCCATGATGGGACTGACGGGTTCTGGGGTGAGGGTGAAGTGCCGAAAGAATGAACTTGTCTGCGCACTATTTCCGTACATTTTTACGGAAATTTTTCTACATGCTCAACCTTGGCCTTGATGTTTCCTTCTTGGCTAACATTTCCCGAGTTACAAGCAAACTGTCATTCATCAGATAAAGGATGAAGGCCATACGACAATTGGAGCCATATGCCACAATAAGCATTTCAAGCCAACAAAAAAATTTGTTTCCCAAATCATACTTTATTTTCGTTTAAATGTGACACATATTCACCTTCCTCAACAAATCTAGCACGGTACGAGTATAATTTTACACAAGAGAGGTATATGATAAGTTTATGTAATATATAGCTTACCCTATTAGATTGAAATTTCAGTTGTTAGCAAACATTTTTTTAAAATTTAAACACTCGTAAAATAAAATAAATTGTGCAAATTATATTTTCTGTGAATTTCTTATACAAGTTTTTTGCCTTTTACAAAAGAAATATTTCTATCTTAAGTTACTACTGAAAGCTTAAAAGTATAATAAAGCATAAAACTCAGCATAATATATACCCTTCTAGCTACACTTTTTTTACAACAGTTTGATCATTAACCTCACTTATCTTAACGGAGTGTACTCTGTAAGCCTATTACGTTAATTTTGAAACAATGAGTTGAAAATAGCCTACGTACATTTTGGTTTTTGTATATGGAATGGTCTAAACTTAGTAAATATTTTTTTTGTATCTGTCATAGTCCAGGTCACGTTACATAAAAACATGCGGGTTACATGTTACATTGCATTTTCATGTTAGGAGTTTTAAACTGTATTTAAAAGCTTCGCTTACCTAATTGGATTTAAAACTAATTGCGATAAATAGTCTACACCAGAAGAGCTACATCCTACTTATCATTTTATACATATTTGGTAACTGTACAATAGTACAATGAATAATTTAACTTTATATAAAATATAACACTAGCCCAACTCCCCTTCCGCATTTTGAAATCCTCACTAATTAATTTACAGTAGGAAATAGGAATGAGTGGTGATATTTTGTATCGCTTCCTTTTAAATTTTAGTATTTATGCTTACTAACGCTAACATAGTGCAATAAATTAGTTAACTGAACGGTGCACACAACTGCGTAAATTTTACATTTACATTTACATAACTCTGTCCTAACCACACTAGAATCTGATTATTCGTCTATGATATAATTTTTTTAACCGTAAGTTAAGGTCAACGCGCTTGCTGTGTAGGAAAAGTGTACGGTACATTATTGGCAAATTACTCGCATTAAATAATCCTAAATACTTTCACTCTGGTATTGGTATAGATTTAACTTTTGCATGTGGTCGCCGATACTCGATACAGTGAATTACATATGTACCTACCTACTTTTATAGCTAGCATTTAAATAACTCCAACGATAAGCATATTAGGCTAGTGACGGGTTTTTTAAACTTGTGACTTACCTATACGGACCTAATCGCAACCCGTATGTATTGTAAATATATAGCTAGGAGAAAACCTCCACACCAACAAAAGGAGTACTTACTATGTTACTATTCTAACGATTACATCCTACCTTATCTTTAAGCCAAAAAGTTGAGATAACTTTCAGTGGCTCACGGCCACGGCTCCCCGGAGTAGGAAAATTCCTGACGTTTGTTGCTACCAAATCGGACTTGTCTCACATTACCCACTGCCCTACTTAGATAGCCAACAAAATACCAAATATCACATTGACAAAATAGCTATATTGGAAAAAAGTTGTACGAGGAACACTATCTAAATATGGCCTTTATAAAAACAACTTTCCTATTTACATAGGACATAGGTAGACTAGAGGATATCTGAAAGTGTTTCTTAATGTACAAGTAATGGAATATTTACTTACCTAAAGTTCTTGTTTTAAGGAATGGTTATGCTTATTTCCGTGTCAATCGTTTCTCACCGATGATGTCATCAAATATGATAATTTAATAAATATTGTACTCTTGTACAGATTCCACCATACGCTCCCGCTCCACCACACCACCATCATTATTTTTCATGAAGAGCAAAAGCCTATTGCCTTATTGCATACAATATATGTCCAGCGTCCAGCAACCTTGCAAAGTATACTCAATTAAATATTTTTTTTGACTTTGCCAAAGTAGCTTTTTTACACGTCATTTTAGTAATTGAGTTGGTTGTCCACAAAAAATAATAAAAATCACACTACACCAAAAAGATATGTAAACGCAAGGGATACTTTAGCTAGAACGTAGGGCATTACAAGGAAAGGAACACAGAGAGGCACGAAAATATTGGAAGGTCCTCCTAAACCCTTAGTAGAGGTTGTTGAAGTAGGTGAGGAGATGAGTACCATAGTTCTCGCTGCGGTTGCAGTTGCAGATGATGCTGCAGAGGAAGAAGAAGAGGAGGGAATCGGGGAGTGACCACTTCCTCCGGCGGAAGCAGTTTTGTGATGCTGAATGGCAGCTGTCTGGTCCCCGGAGAAGCCGGATGCTGTAAGAGTACGGAAAACATGGTATAATACAAAATTTATGACAGGCACAACTTTGTCCTCTTTTTTAAGCTTGCATGGGGCAAATAAAACTGCAAAATTTTGAGGTATATTTTTTCAACCGCTTTTCTTTTCAAGAGTTGTAAAACTGCATTAGCCCTAAAAAAGTATCATAAAAGTGATAAACTCGCAAAATAAAGCACAATTTATTTATCTTGATCAATGCGGCAACCATTGCAGAAATCATTTATCATTTTCAGAAATCTCGACGTCGTGGTGTGAGTGTGTGTGTGCGTGCGTATTTTCGCCGTTAGGAGTTTAGGACTTTCTCCTTCGCAGTTTAAAATTGTTACCTCTGGCAGAAATTTTCTCTTTTCTCTGTTGTGGGGTTCGTTAAGGTGCGTGCGAGAAAGTAGAAAGCACTACGCTATTGAAATACATCCTAGGATGCCTGTGCACTTCGCAACCCCATCACGTTCTGATTTCGCCTTTTTTCATAAACCTCCTCCAATCCAACATCCAACTCCGGCTCAACTGTGTTTTGCGGGAGTTCACAAACGTCGTAAATCAAATATATTAAAATGAATAACCATCACAAATGGGAAAACTGTACAGGAGTGTTTGTAATACACGAGCATTTTGTTACGAAATAAAGTAAAAGGGAGAGTCGTTTGTTCTTTTCACAAAAAAATAGATTTCCGTGTGAGTGAAGTGGTAGTGGTGGTTCCGTAGTGAAGTGAAAAGTGCAAAGCATGTGTGTACTTTAACAACACTTGTTTAGTCACTTTCTTCACTTGCCAAAAAAAAAATTACGCTATTTTCACACACACACACACACCTCAACACAGTGATTTTCTCTACTTTGATGTTTTCTCTTTTCCCTCTTTGTTCCCTTGTTACAGTTCACTTCCCTGTCTGGATTTGATTTGTTTTTCCTTTTCCTTTTGTTTCAATTTTCAGAGAAGTGGCAGTATTTCGTAACTACATCAAGCTTCGTAAAAAAGACCATCAGTGGAAGGAGAAACAACAAAGAAATCAGCATTTTTTGGTGCGTTCTTCCGGCTTCATGGAAGACTTTTCGGCACCGTATACTCATCGTCATCATCATGCAAGGATTCACTCAAGTATAAGCACAAAAGATTGGAGCGGGAGAAAAAGGCAGTTTCGAAATTTACATTCAACTCACCTTGGGAAACGAAAACGAGGATGGATGCTGGATCTGCATTGGCGGCTTTGCACGTGTAATTTCCTGAGTGAGATAGATGAGCCTTCCTTATTATCAGTCTTGAATGGGTTTTTCCTGCCCCGGGCTACGGATTAAATAGAAATAATTGATTTTGTAATTACGAATTTTGAATGTATTCATCCATTTATTGCATTTATATATAGCTTGTTTATTACCTCTGTGTGAACGGTCAGCTCAGGGCTACTCAAGAAAGAAACGAAAGTACAAAATAATAAACACATAATTCATTTTGAAAAGTGTACATTTCATAAAAGCACTTTCGCTTAAAACGTGATGCAGCATAATGGGAGCATTTCCTATTACCACATTTATCAAAGTGATCGTAGCGGTGCAAAATAGGAACTAGGAAACTAGGAATTATATTTTTCTCAGGATATTGCCCACTGTAAATAATGCATACTCTCAAGATAAAAACGGAAGGAAGGAGACAAAGCATGACGGGACAGGAAACAAAATTTAAAAGAAAACTTTTACAATTTTTACTGTGATGGAGGTGGTAGCGCTCTTTGCACGAAATGTCTTTTTATTCTGAAAAGTTTTTTTTCCCTCCAAGGAAGAGTATAATGCTCTACATTGGCATGAGATATGGCTTGCATTCTTTATAAGTACCTCCATTATCAATTCACCTTTCCCTCCTTTTTTTGCGTAACACTTTCCAGCTAGTTATCATCCCAGTCATATCCCGATTACGTACATTCCTTGTCCCAGGTCACAAGCGCAATTTGCAACATGGAAAAAAAGGTCCCTATCTCGAGCCACGAATATTATATACCCTTTTACAAATGCCTTCCTTTCTGTCGGGCAATTTCACAAAAAATTATATTCTTGGAAAAGCTACCTACACAAAGTGGGAAAATGAAATGTCTGGAATAAAAATGCAAGCTACGAGAGCAGAAGGCACAATCTACGAAAAAAAAGGTGAAAAGGGAAGGAACGTACAATATACGGTAAGGGGAAGAAATGGTTTTTTTGTGCAATTTTTCTCTACCTAAGATGAGAACCATCATTATTATCAGTTCCTTGAACTACAAAGTTATAGAGTATCCCATCATCCTATAAACAGTTTCCAACTCTTCCCGCTTTTTTTTCACCTTATCTACCTACATACTTATTTTTCTTATAGGAAAGGAGACGATGAAGGTGATCATTACTGCTCCAGACTGCAAAAAATGGGACAGTATTTTTTGAATATTCTGAATCCATAAATATTTTAAAAGATAGAAAGAACATGGAAGTGTAATATGCACTAAAACCTTAGAACTTTTATGGACTTCAACCCTAGCCCCATTAGTTTTCTCGGGGAAGGTGTGCGAAAAAAATATGCATATTAGAATTTCGCCACTAAACCAGCTCCAATATTTTTTTTAGCCTTGTGCAGGAATAGGAAGGTGAAATGTGTGAGGTCATGCATAACTCACAGTTCATATTTTATATTGAGATCGATACTGTGTGCTGCTAAGTTGAGTAGGTGAAAATGCAAGAGAAGGTGAAATAGCGAGTGATTTCGTGTAGTCAACTCTCTCCACATTTTCAATTTGAGGAAAAAGGTCCGTTTTTGTTACACCGGAAGGGTGCATATTTGTGCATTGAGTATAGCTGAGCATTACTGACATGACATGAGTCATGACCAATTTGCTCCCTCCGTCCTCGTAAATCATGCTGCAGTCTTTTGTGCGCTAGGGAATTGGGAATTGCAAAGATTTATTGTAAATTATGTGCAGACCTTGATATCGATGTGCTTTTTCGGGTGCTCATATTGATTTTAGCTTTTTTTTATTATTACATCTCGCCATTAATATTTTTATGTCGTGTTTACATTCACGCTGTGGAAAGTGGTGAGGGCCTGCACGATAACTGTATTATGTGTAGGTGGTTAAGCAATTTGACGTTGGGGAAGTACTAATAGTTTTTTTTAGCTTTACTGCATTGTGCATCTTTCACCCGACAACATCAAAGGGCTACCTTGCCCGGCTTGCCCAAACAAAAATCAATTTGCGAGAATTGCCAGTGCATATACTTGGTGCACAGCGAGGCTGTTAGTTGCTTGTCAGGAAAATTGACCCTGAGTAATTTATGAGTTGTGAACTAGCAGTAAAAATAAAGTTGGAAAGTAAAATGTTATTAGTTAGGCAGCTATTAATAGAATTTTTTTATGTAGTAGCATGTAAAAGCAGCATCAAGATTTTTTAGTTCCTGCTTTTCCAACATTTGCATTTACCGGACTACGTGCCTCTCAATGAAGGAGGGCGAATAAAGTGCGCAGCATAGAATTAAGTAGTCAGCATACGTATGGTATAATGCATGATGCAAGCAGACGAGCGCGACAATTGCAGCCAACTTTGAAAAGAGATGTGTCCCAATAGATGATGACTTCGGAAAAAAACGATTCAACCGAAATATATACACCAATTTAAAATAGCTTACAGTGCGTTCTCAAAATGCACTGCGTTTCGTTTTCGAGATGATACTAGGAAGTATACCCAACTCCATTTTTTAAAGAAATTGGTGAGAAGTACATTTTGATACTGATGCAAACGTGGACTGCAATCGAAAATTTTTGAATTGATTGAGAGAGGGTGAGCAATTTTTAATATTCTGGACGCATAGATGGAAAGTGAGTGCAACGTTCTTTTTTTGAACTGGCTGCTGGCTACTATAAGCGTATAAAGATAGAAAAAAGGGAAGAGAGACAGGAAGCATGCAGACATCTTTTTTTTGTCCTGAGGACAAACTTAAGTTAATTTACAAAGTTACCTTCTACATCCCTGAGAAAAGTAAGGAAGGTGACATTGGAGATGGACAAGAACGGCTCTTCAATCATTTCCCGTACTTATTTCTTGTCAAATATTGCTTTGGAAAGTAAAATTTACCCCTCGTACAACATAATCCCCCTTCTCAATTCCGTTTCATTAGAGGAAAAGTAAACTAAGAATGAATGCTAATAAGCTCACAGCTTTTCACAGGAAGAGGGGGAAGGCAATGATTAGTTTGTAGAGTGTACACGGGTGAAAATGAGGGAAAAAGGTACGCCGTTTTATGCTTATGTTCCCTCCTGAACGATTCAGTAAACGAATTCTCCCTAAAAAAGTTGTTGCTCTTGTCTCATTTCACCCCATCGATGCTCGTTCTGACTTCCTGATCCATGATTAGCTTTTTTGCGCAGTTTGATAGTTTCCAGTTATACCATGTAATGTACAAATATATATACTTATTTGAATGCCTTTTTCCAACAATACCGTTGATGTCGATTATAAATTATAATAGAGAAATTATATATGCCACAACAAAAATCCTGACCAACCGCGTATTATCCTTTGTTTACTTGTACATCAACCCTTTTCTAAAGGAGAAAGCATACATTCATTCAAAATTCACTATAAGCATAGTTCTCGTTGTTACTCTGGCAGGGACATAATCCATGATAATACTAAAGCTCTAAAATCTGTCCACAGAAAGTGCTTCATTTTAGGGTAAAACTTCCGCTTTACTACACTGCTGACAGTATCCAACAACTACTCATCCAAATATCTGATGATCCTCCCTCTGGGTGCCTCGCATCATCATGATTGTCAGAATGTGAAAAACAAAGCAGCAAAGGGAAGGAAAGCTTTCACTGATGGGAGGTAGGAGTGTCTCCCTCCGCACTTACACAGAGACAATCTTTATCTTGTATACCTAATCAAAAATGCTAGGCCGAGACAAGCTTATTTGCTATATTAACCCTTTATCCCACTTCCCTTTAAAACTTACGTTTGTGTGTACTGCTCACACAGCTTTATTTGATTTTTTTACGGAGCTACCGTGCTACCGTGATGATGAGTATGACAATATTGTCAGAAAGGATCCTTCCTGTATGGTTCGCTGACTGGACCTAGCATGCATAATTTACGACGCATTATACAAGAGCGCTGCTACTTTTTTATTACATGAAAGGAGCACACACGCACTTACTTTTCTTTTTTTTGCATCTATTCGTTTGCGACATGCTAAGATTGCTAAGCAAAACTTTTTTTACGGACAACTTTTTTTCCCGTTACGTTACAATCAAGGAAAATGCGATGTAGCGTGGAGTAGTGGGCTTGTCATATTTGTCCTGAGAATATGTTTTTTTTGTGTCGCGTCTCATGTTGCTGTAAAATCAGGAGAAAACGCTTTCTACATAAACATCATAATAATTTCCATCTTGCCTTTTGGGTTCGTCCGAGGAGAAACTTTTTCACATGCAAAAAGCTTCTGTCATTGTTGATGCTTCTCTTTGTTAACGGAGAATATTTTTTAAGCCAAATTTTAAGTTTAGTGCTGTTCGTGGGACTCTCATGTGGGAAGGAATAATGTCGTCTGTCAGCTTTTCGCCTCGTCAGTGTCTGCACAAAGGAAAGGAGGTTGGACTGGGAAAAGGAGGATGATGTAGACAGAAATAAAAGAAATGGGATTACAGCTTCGGCTTCGGGATTCAACGTGTGCTGCGTTTTAGTCATATTGACTCCCGCCTAGAAAACTTTCACCGCAAAATATGGCTCTAACAATCCGAAATTCTTACTTTCTTTTTTTGGAGTGTATTATTGTCTCGTCTAATTTGGAAGTGCCCATCGCGTTTCAAAATTGGGTTTGATTTGTAAAACTAATGCAGGAATTGAAGGAACTATGTCATCAGCACTGAGTGGAAAAATAAAATTCATATGGCATATAGAAGATGTAAGCGTATACGGCTGACTGAAATCTTTTTTTAAAGGGAACGGAGCTGGTATACATATTTCAAGATACCCAATTGCCCCGCTTTTGATTTTCGAATGTACACATGCTGTGACGGATGCGACCTAGAATGAGGTGGTGCAGGTAACCTACATTTGATGGCAATGGCAAGTCAGCTTAATCAGCCTACATTGCAGTTCTGAGTAGCTTGTTTACACATTTTACTAAATCAAATGAATTGGTTGGGATGTGGGCTCTAAAAGTGCATGTTTATTTTTATACTTTTCCTTAAAATGTGCTGGTTTGGCATGGAGCTGATGATGTTCGTCCTTGGGATGTGCACAGCACAGTATGTATACTTAAAGTTAGTTCCAGAAAATGATCATACGGCGAAATGCATTGATATGGGAAATTTAGTTTAGTTTGCCAAGTTCAAACGGAAGTCATCATCTAACAGTCATTATCCCTTGTCATTTATTTTTTGATGCACTAACTACTATAACTAGCACATGCAGAGAAATATACTTTTAGTCTCTCCCTTATCTATTGTAATATGCTAAGTAATCCATTTTCAATCCTATCAACGTCATTCCCTTAATGAATTAAAGCCGATCTGTGGTCTTTTAGAACATTTACCTATTTACATTCACTACATAAATTTTTTTTGGAAGATCCCTTGTCGAAATTAAATTATACAGAAATATATTATATAGTTTTCCATCCCGAATGAAAGATTTATAAATTATATCAGGCAATCAGGCTCAACATCCGCTTATGTACGTTGCGGTAAGTTGAACAAGATATAAATATTCGATCATTTCGATCTGAAATATGTACTCAGGATCCTGAGTAAACTCCAAATTCGTCGCAAAGTTTACTTTATACATAGGGCAGGATATATGTAAGTAGCTCGAAAAGTAAATATCACAAAAAATCCAGCAAAATATATAGTAGCACGAGTATGTAGACACTCTAAGTGAGTAAGAGCTACTGTGCAGACGAAATTCAACAAAATTAGGACAATAACATATAAAATAGAAACACTTACAGCCAATCTAGAAACTAGCAAACACTCGTATGTACAACTACTGTAACTGTAAGTAGCATACAGTGAAAGATATATGTACTAATTCCAACTCCTAGATTTAGGAAATCTCATTTTTTACTCTGAAATGAAATTAATTAAACTTTACTTAAGTCCTCTGCTCTAGATTCTATAAGTTCTTGAAGATATATTCCCATTTTTAAAAGTTACTACATGGTTGTGCTGTAGACACAAGATTGGGAATCCAAACAAGATTCGCGTAGCATAAAAAAATGTCTAAAAGCTCAAACGCACAATTTTCCTAAGATGCCTTTTCCATCTGCACATCGCCCTTTCCCTTTCCGATTACGCGTTTTACTCTTCACGCTCGCAAACTCTAGAATCTTTTGTTTTACTCAGTCTCAGTTTCAGCAGCGTAAAATGTGAAAGTTTCGGGAACACCATTATCCTACTTCAGCATTTTACTAGTGTTCAGTGCCTCCATTCTGTTTTTCCTTAAATGAATTCGTTCCTGGAAGCAACAGCGGAAATTAGATACACTTCCTTTTTCATCTTATTTGTAAACAGATTTAAGGCAGTAATTACTACGCACAACGACCCCCATTTTCGCTGAACTGGCTAAAACGCTGACATTGCTGACATTCCTCATTAAAATTTTTTGCGTGTAACTGTACAGCCTAAACGATTTTTAATATTTGCTTCCATTTCCATCCATCGCCAAACAAACAAGATTTTTTTTCTTCATTTTGAGAAAAATACGTGGGCAGCACGACGTCAGCTATATAAGTATGGCTTAATGAGCAAGGCTCATTTAATCTAAGCCAACTACCAGTAGAAGAGCTCATTAGCATTCAAGCCACTGCCAAGGTCAAGATTTTCCCAAGATTTTCCGGTCCTTAACCCTTTCATGCTTACCTTAAACTTCCAAACCTTCAAATCTGTGGACCCACAATAGCCCATTTTCCAACATTGGTACTCTCCATAAAAATGGTTTCATCACTTCAGCCTTATGTGCACATACACCTCTAACAAAAAAATGCTTTGTAATTTCTCCCAAGTCTCTTTCCCTCTAAAAACTAAACGTATTAGGGTACATAGGTAAGCACTGTGGAAACCAATATGGATAACCCCCTATCTGAGGCATTCCTTCCCTATACCCACAGGAACTGTCTTGGGATACGACTACCAAGTAGATGATGAGAAAAAAAGGATGTCTACTTAAACATTTCCTCTTCAATGCTGACTACGCACCTTCCAGGCATCACTTCACTATTCCGTGAAAAAGATTTTCATGCTAGGCTGTATTTTTGTTTCTTTTCTTTTTTTAGTTCAGTAAACATTCGCCTTGGAATATATTTTTTAAAACTATTTAAGGCACCCTCCTTAGTATCTTCTGAAGAGTAAGAAACGCATTTTGCCACTTAATACCTCGACAGAGCTTATAGCGCTTCTTCTGACTGTGAGTAAAAAATGTTTAGGTAGTTTTTTTCTTAGAAGTTGGAGCATTTTTTTGGAGTTTATGTGAAGGAAAGCACACTGTGCTTAAAAACGCTGGATGGTTACTCATACTTCTTCGATACTTCTTTTTTTAAAATCTCAATCATAAGAGGATGGGGGTGTACCTTGAAGCAAAACTACTTAAAACACAAAGTTTCACCACACACACAGCTTGTAGCTATTGAGCTGTCTTCTTTTTCGAAAAAAAATATATTAAATGTTCTTACATCTAAGGGAAAGATGATTCTGGTGAGGGCTGCAATGCACAAATTTTCCAATACACAGGCCCACTTTCGCCGCAGCCTGGGAAATGAAAAAGCCTACTTTTCCTTTCAACTTTTCTACAACACCTCTTTACCTTCGGGGAGAGCTCCTTAAATTTTATTTGCTGAGAGGCACGAAACGCGAGAAACTAGTTCTTAGTTGAAGTTGCTAACTAAAAAAAGGAGAAAAAAATGCTTTAAATTGCATTTTCAGAACCATATTTCCTGAAGGGGCGAGGAATAGAGACGAAATCCAGTAATTGTAAAACATATAAATGTACCTATTTTTGTGGAAAAGTTACTTGAGAGAACGACCTTCATATTATGAGAGTCTTTGTCCAAAATCGAGTACTGTTACTATCGCCTTCAATTCTTAGGAACGAGGTTAAATTAAGTAAAAAGGAGTGGTGGATGTCAAGAGTGACAAGAAAAAAAATCAAGGGGGAAGTTTACCATGAAGGTGAAATGATTCCACTGCATCTCCACCGTTCCAAATAGTTTCCCTTTCGCAAAGATCACAATCACTCAGCAAGACATCTTAACAAAGGAGGGGAACAGAAGGAGAGAAAATAAATGTCAGATTGCAGCGAGAACCACTCAAAAGAAAGAAAAATCAGTGGAAAACTTAGAAAACGAAAAAAAAAGATTTCTAAAGGAGTCACCGGAGAAAGGCGGATAAATTGCGGATACCTAAAGTGAAGCTGCTACCACTGCAGTAGTTCTGCTGCTGCTGGCATGCATTTTTGTGTGCATTTGTACTTTTTACTTCTGCCTCACTAGTTTCTTTTGTTTTCTTTCTATTATGTCAAAACTATACTTTATTTATCCCGGAGAAAAACTTTTTCCCCGTTATTTTCAGCAGAAACAACAACAGCGAATCACTGAAAAAGAAAAAAATACTTCGATTTTATCTACGAATCCCATTTTACTTTCCCTACTCTTCATAGAGAAAAAAAATCTGTATTTTGTATCGGAAAGAAAAAAAAATGCTTTGAGCTTTCTTCTTACTGATCTGGGCTAAGAAAAGCTTTCAATTTACTTTGGAAATGCACCACTCCACAAGTAAAAGTTGCAGTGCAGCAATCA
>JAHZND010003042.1:0-33826 GCA_027744115.1 Acrocyrtus sp. NNG-2020 | reverse complement strand
AAAAAATCTCTTTGTACTAGCTAAGATTTAAGACTCTATTTATGTAACTAGCGAAACTATATTTGCATGGAAAATTCAAATTTTCCGAACTTCCTAGAGAAAATAATGAGAAAATATGTTTTCTTGAGAACAAAAGTTTTTTCTGTTAATTTTTTTTAATTTCTGAGTAATGTACACAAAAAAATAATAATAATTGTTGACTTTTCTTTGCAATTTTTAAATGACTACTTTTTAGATTGTTTTTTGTATTTTTACATGAGAGGAAAACTAACTTTTTAAAAAAATATGAATTTTTACTTGATGGCAGTCAGTCTGTGTTCACTGTGACTGTGGAGAAAACGAGCTGAAAAAAAAAAGTTTTTTTTTGTTTCCGGTTGATAGTCCTTTCATTATCAAATGGCTAAAAAGAAAACTACACGATACAATATGCTCAGTGCTCTCCTCGTAAGTCTTTTTTTTACGTAATTTTTAAATATTGCTAAAAATAATTTTTTTACGGCCACGGAAGTAACAAATTTAATTAACTCTCTGTATAAAATACAAATCTAGAGTTAAAAGTAAAAAAAACAATTGTCTGTGAAAAAATATGTAAAAAATATGATCCTAATTATTTTTGTTTTTTATATACGTATCAGGCTATAAAAACTCATTGTAACTTTTTAGCTCAGTAAATTAATTTTTTGGAAGTTTGCGAGAAGAAAAAAAAGGAAGAGGAAAAAGCAGGACAGAAAAAAATGATTTTTTTTCTGGGATGGAGGAAGGACATGGTGATGGTGCTCTCACCATATTTTATATAAAAATACCAAGCTAATTTTTTTATTACCGATTATTTTTTAAATTGCCTAATTTAAAAAAAAAGCTACAAATTTTTTTTTACCTTTATCATAATTATTTTTAAGGCGTTTTAAAAAAAGCTCGACATGCATAATAATGAAATATAATTAAATATATTTAAAAGAAGTAAAGTGTACATTCAAGAGAGCGAAACTCTAGGTTCCACTTTTTTTATTATAAAAAAACTACTGTCATATGTGTAAAAAGCCTCGCTACATAAATATCGCTGTATTGATTTTTTATACGGATGAAAAAAAAGAAATCTTTTTAGGAGAAGAAAAAAGTTTTCGTAGAGTTTAGCAGAAAAAAATAAAAATCTTTTTTCTAAATGTGTAAGTAAAAAAATGTGTAAAAAGGTTTTAATTTGTAAGTCTACTCTGGAATAATAATGGTCATCGTATAATATATTTTGTCATTGTGAAAAAAATGTAGATGGACTGGTAGTGTTCTAGCTTCAAAAGAAAAAATAATTATTGAAAAATTTATCCTCTTATTTTCCCCATTTGCTAGTAGCTCTCGCTTAAAATTTAGAAATTTTTTTGTCGCTGGAAACGCAAAAAGAAAAATTATGTTGAAAAGAGCTCCTTTCTATTTTCCCTCTTTTAAAAAAATTCGTTTCCGAATTCATCTGTTTTTTAAAACTCTTTTTATCCTAGCGGAAAGCATAATAAATTAGAAATGTAATTGAGGTGTATAAAAAAATTTGTAATCTGGCGGGAAAGCCCACTTCACTCACTAGATGAATACGCTTTAACAAAATAGAACAACTCGCAGAAGAAAGAAAATAATTAACTTTTTTTCAAAGATTTTTCGAAAACTGGAAAAAAAATTTTGAGGAAGAGAAAAAGTGTTTTCTTCTGGAGATGTTCTATTTTCTTAATGCGTATTCATTTTAGTAGGGCGGAGTGTGCTCCAATTTCCGGCGGGTTTAACTCGTAAACTAAAAAGAAAATGTGTAAGTGTAAAAAAAGTAAGAAAGTACTGCATAATGATAAAATAATATGATGATACATGATCGACTTTTTACAGAGATATCGGAAAATTTTTAATTTATTGTTATTTTTTAAACAAAGTATTATGACTCTAGTATTACAATAAAATGCAAATATACTTTGAAAAAAACATACAAAAAGCGTTTAACTATTTTGCATACATGCAACAAAAACAAAGTGGAGGAGAACAGATTTTTTTGGGCTGGGACGGTAAAAAGTTTTTTTATACGGAAAAGTACAGCGAAAAGCACAGGGAGAAGTGCAGAGAAAACGAGAAAAATAATTTGAAAAAGAGGAAAAGCAGCTGCCCAATTGTTGAAGGGTGCATTCCTGCACATGATGATAGCCACTTGACAGGGAAGAATGCGGGAGTGACTAGTGAAACGCGAGGAGAGCGAGAAGGCGGAGGAGGAGGCTTCTCGGTGACGGTGACGACGACGATGTGTAGCGCAGTAGAAAAAATACATTTTTGTGGTGCTGGTGTTGGATTGCTTTAAATGTGGCTGAGAAAAAAAGAGAAAACGAGAAAACGGAGAGGTACGGTAAAATATAAAAAAGGGTTAAGTAGGGGTAGGATAGCTCTGCTTATTTTTTACGCTGCGTTTTTGTGTTCTTTTATTTCGTGTGAGCAGAGCCGAGTGCTTTTAGGATAGTGCTTTGAAATGTTGAAGTGAGTTGGGTGCACTCTCTGTGTGCGCTGCTGTGCTTTTGACATGTAAAAAAATTAAAATTGTAAATAGAAGAAAACAGAAAATGAGAAAATGTTGAAAATGTTGCGAGGACGAGGACGAGAGGAAGATTGCTGAGCAGTGAACTGAGCTACTCTGACGAGCACTGCTAAATTACAAAAATTATATGAAGGGTTAATAACGGTGTGCTTGTGGTCTGCGCAAAAAATAGAGTGTCCAAGTTTTTAATAAATTTTTAATTAATAGTATTACTCATGAGCAGTACGATTTAAATTGGGACGAAAGTTTTAAATGTGGATTGTAAATTGCAAAAGTTTCATTTGAGTTTAAAATCAAGGACGGTACAGAATAGTTTATAAATTGCAGAGGCTGCCAATAAGTTGAAGCGGATTGTTTAATGGAAGATGGGCGGAGAGATAATTTTATTTTAGTTATGAAAAGTTAAAATTTTTAACGTGCCGAGTGTGGATAAATAAACGGCCTCTGTTTTTATTATGCTCCACCGCTAAACTGAATAAAAACATTTTTAAGGACAGATTTTAAATAAATGTTTTAACTTAGAATGTAGCAGTTTCAATTTGTTTTTAATGTTTGAGTTACGTAACTGGCAAATTTATTTTTAAAGAATAGAAAAAAGTACTTTTTCCAGTAAAAGAATTGTGACAAGGAGTTTAGGATGCCGCGAGCATGGACTACTCTTCTAGACAAAGAGTGACAAGTGAATGTGCGTTACAGAGTGAACATTTCTATGAAATTTAATTAGCACTGATTTTTGCAACTGTTGCAAGAAACGATAAGCTGTCGGTGAAATCGGAACTTGTGCCGGAGGAGAATAAAGCGAAGGGCCGCCACATACACTGTAAGATTCTGTCATTGACTAGCCTGACTAATTAACTGCATTTCATTAATTATAACCGTGCCATTTAAAAGTCAGGACATGAAGCAAAAAAAAAGATATAAATTTGCATTTTCACACGAGTAGCCCGCACATCGTCGCAAACTTAACTTGAGCCCAATTCGCACAGCAATTAAATTAAGATGCATAATTTATATTTTTTTATGCAACGTCAAAAAATCTTCTGATTGCAGTGCGGAATGCGGAACGAAAACTTAAACCAGCGAAATCCATTTTAATAACTGTCACAGTTTTTTTTATTATCAGCGCGATCCACTCCCTTCGCATATTAATTTTTTACTTGTGAGAAAATCGTTTAGAAAAGTCTCGCCGATAAAATAACTTATTTTTACGAGTGGTTAATGGCCTGAGTCTGCTTTAAAAATTAGCAAACGGAAAAAATTATGCACATTTTTAGCGACATAGCTCATTTATCAAATTTCAGCCTCGCGGCTTATCAGCACACTTAAAGCAATAAAGTCACTCTCAGTTTCAGCAATATTTTATCCTGAATGGGATTAACTCAAGTAAATTTTTTTTTTCAAAGATGTGAATTGTGTCAAAGTCAGCCTTTTTTTTCTCCATTTTACCTCCCAGTCAGCTCTCCACTTGGTGGTCGTGGTCGTAGGTCGTCGGCTCATCATCATCCGTCACTTTTTTCTCAGCTTGACATTTTATTAAGCCGTATTTTTTGCGCTTATCCAAACTGCTCGCAAATTACATTTTTTAACGACTTTTCCTTGTAACTTAATCGCTCAATTGTACACAAATTCCAATTTGCAAATTTTTTTATTAGTTTCACAGTCTATCAAAAAAAATGCATTTCGTTGTCGACTCCATCCCAAAATAAATATTCTTTTCCCATATTCGTCGTCCATCTCTATTTTACGGCTTTTTGGGCAGGGTGAAGTCTTTTTTTACAAATTTAATTACTAGTAACGAGCATACTCTTACAATTTTTTTTTCCTGTGGAGGCTGACGGCACCTCGCAAAAAATATTGAGTATTGAGCTATTACAGCCTGCAAAAGATCTTTATTTTTATTGTTTGTGGGTGGCAAAGGAGGCAAGTCGCAAGTCGTTAATGGAATTATATTTGTGTCGTGAGCAGCTCTAAAAAAAGTGTGCAAAAAACGTGGCGCTTCTTTTCTCGCGGACTGCACACATTGCAAATAATTTGCTAGGAGGATTATCGAGTGCGATTTTATTTTAGGACGAGAGCCAAAGAGCCACATGTGAAAAATAGTAAATTTGTTAGGAAGTTATGCGTGTGAACGCATATGTATCTCTGTTATCGCCGTTTACGAATAATTTGCGGCTAATTAGAACTGCATTTTAATCCTCATGAGCCCATCAATAAATTCAGAGTCACGAGCATCACCGCTCAAAATAGAAAAATTTGTTGTGGGAAGGCGCTAAAAAATACTCGCTAAAGAAAGACGAATTCTTGTAATGAAAAATAATAAATTTGGACGAAAGTGAGCAGGATTTTATTTTATTTAAGATAAATTGGGTGATAATGCGATTTTAATGGCGATGCGGTAAAAAGATAGAAAAATTGCGTTCGTTTTGTAGTCGAGAAAAAGTTGTTTTGGCAGACGGAGAAAAAAAATTTTTGTTTTCCCGACCATGTATTTTTAAGTAAAAAAATGTCCACTTTTGTCCCGTGTCGTACTGGAGGAGGATGGAGGAGGAGGGGATAAGCGATGATGGAAATGATGGACGATGCAATAATCAGTCTGAGATTTTTTGTGGTAACGACGCGAGAATGAAAGATGGCCAGATTGGTGGTTTGTCCTTGAAATGATTAAACTTGCCAAAAATGGATTTTGCTTGTTGCGGCAGCTGGTTCTGGCTGTGGCGTCGAGCTCAACCACTCACCACTTTATTCAGCAACTCTACAAAAGATACAAAAACAGCTTTAAAATTATTAGGCTTTTTGCAAAAAAAGAGGGAAAAAAAGTCCAGAAGAAATTTTTAATAAATTTTGCCTTCGTATTTAGTTTATAGGGGAAATGTATGAAAATTTGTAGGAAAAAGTTATGGCTGATTAGATTGCAGATTAAAAAAAATTTGTGCACTTCCGGCCTGGTGTCCCTATCAATTGATGATTTAGTGGTGATTGCGATTCTGCTAAAAATATTATTTTTTTGAGGAAGTGCAGAAAAAAAAATCTCGTTAATTTTTTTGGCAGTGCTGCACTAACTGTAATTAGGTTTTGTTATCGGTCTTTGTCCCACTTGAAATTGGGATTGGAGTTGATAAAAAATGGAAAGTTTGGTAGAACAATGGCAACTACAAAAATCGCTATTTTCCACCTACCTTTTTTCTATTCTGGTTTGCCAGAAATAATGCGAAAAAACTAGCTGCACCTCTGATTAAATATTGAGCACAAAAAATATAATTTTTGCTTTGACAGCTAATTAATTTTTCGGAAGAAGGTAAATTTTAGTGCTGTAGATTTGCAGGGAAGATGTTCTAAAAATCGCACATTTATTTTCTGCAGAATGAAATACCACGTAATTTTTATTTTTGCGAAATAAATTTTGGATCGTAAAAATAAGGGTGGCTATAAAATAGTGCACAGTAGCTAAAAATTTTCTTTTAAAAATATATCATTTTGCTGTCAATATAATTGCCAAAAAATTATAAAAATTATCCACTTTTGTACTAAAGTAATTAGTAGCTCGAGCAGTGAGAGCAGCTCATCCATAATTTGAGGATGTGCACTGTAATTTTTTTCAAAAAACCTGAAAAGACATAAAAATTAGGAAGGGTAATTAACCTACATTTCGTCATGCGAAGAATGCATTCCTTGAAAAAGTGCATTCAAAATTTCTCCAATCTGCCAAGCAAAGAGTAAACTAAAAAAAAGAATTTTAAAAGGGAATCTAAATAAAACATTTTTTTGAAAGCTCGATGGCTCCCTTTAGAAAAAAATATGAAATTCTTTTTTAGCCTGTTAAAAACGACTACTTTAAAGAAAATGGAGTGAAATTAGCGAGGAGTAAAAAAAAGTTTTTTATGCGTTTGCTCTCCTTTTCCACTCAAAGTCAAATTTTTCAGGCATGCGATTGCGATGTCAACCGCGATTGTCCTGCTGAAAAAAAAATCAGGATGCAAAATTTTTATTTAATGAAGGTAGCAAAAAACAAGTCGCGAGTTTGTTGGTCAGTGCTCAACAGTCACAGAGTGTGCCTCTCTCCCTGTGGACTCCTCTCTTCAAAAAGCAAATTTATTTTTCGCTAAAAAAATTTCAGCTGCAAAGGAAGAAAGTTGGAGACCCAGATAATCAGTTTGAAATCTGGTTAGTCCACCACTAAATATTTTTTCGAGCGCCTCCGGTTACAAAAAAAATGTGTATCTAATTATGCCCATTTTATCTCTGATTAGCCGGGGTAAATTTAGATAACTATTCCTAATACATTTTTACATCGAAATCAGAAATCAAAGTGCAAAATTTTATTTTTTTGTAGGGAAAAGAAATAGCTTAATTTAACGTTTTTGAAAACAGTTTTAAAAACGAGTGGCATTTTGATCCGCGAAGAAGAAAATAAAGTTTGTGTGCAAAAATGAATAAAATTTCATTGAGAGGCTGCTGCGCGTTTTTTTTTAATATTCTGGTCGGGCAACTTTAATTTCGCGAGTGAGAGGAGAGAGAGGAGGCTGGCGTTTTGGGATTTCTTAAGTTCGCTAAAAATGACACATTGGTTGGCTCTGAGAGTCTTAAGTTAAAAAGAAAAGGTGCAGCTGTGAGAAGGTGTTTTGTAGCTGTATCCGAAACCGGTGTAGACCTTTCAGGATGACAGAAGAAGAAAGAAAAAAAAGTTAACTGTTCCTTGATCAACTTTTGATCCCGATAAGAAGAAGAAAGAAGCAAGTTGAGAGCAGAAATAAAAATCAATGAAAAAATCGCTCGTGTGCAGATGCCCACTCAGGGCCAGAGCCAGTCACAGTGCGTGGCGTGCAAATTTTCAGCAGCTTTTTTCCTCCTAAATAGATATATGCGCTATATGCAGCCAAGATTTTTTTTTTGCAAGGCCGCACAATAAAAAATGAATGCTCATTAAACTGATAAGGACAGGCAATTTTTTTATATATCGCCGTTAAAAAACCTTTTTTTTTAAAAAAAAAGTCAGTTTTTAACTAACTCTTTTTAAATCTCAAGTCCAGAGAGCAGAACGAGGGGGGAATCGAGAGAAAAAACGTTATTCCGTTTGCTTCCTCTACGGAGGCACGGTTTTTTCTCACTTGAGTAAAATTTTTAGAAAAAAAACTAATTCCGCTAGTATGAGTTGTGAGTTGGCAAAATGAGAAAGGTGGCAAGAAGAAACCGTAGCGTCAGTTTATTCCTCCCAGTTTACTGTGCTATTATGCAAAAATATTACGCAAGGAGCTGGCTCCCAGTTTTTTCAACGGAAATTGCTACAATTCTCTCGACACTAGACTATTTGCCAAGAGCCAAGTCTAATAAGTGGCAGGGCAGAAAACGCATTTTCCCATTTTTAGCCGAGAAAAAAGAGAAAAAAAGAGAAAAGAATGGTATAAAAATGGTATAATTTAAGAGTGGACAAGGAAAGAGCAGCGATTTTTTCTCAGGAAAAAGAAGAAGAAAGAAGTCGATTTTTACTGCTAGGCCGAAAAAAAGTGAGTCCAAAGTGTAGAGTTATCCCACTCATATCACACCTACTTTTTTTACAATAGAGCGGCATGTGAGCTGAGCGGAACAGAAGAAAAAGTGGCCTAACCTGCTTCAAATCTACAAATTTTCCCAGTCGAATAATACTTACACGAATAGACTTTTTTTGTATAGGAAATGGGATAAAATAAAAGGAATGAGAGGTGGAAGGTGGAAGGTGGTCGTGGTATGGATTAAACAATTGTAGAAAAAAAATTGTTTTTTTTGTCTCTGTCCATGCCGTATTACGACGGGATGATTATTAGGCTTGGAAAAAATTTTATGATTTGTGTTGCCAGATCGCATAAATGCTGGCCAGGCCACAAAAAGACTAAAAAGAGATGGGTCAGGGGAGGAATTAATGTTTTTTTGTTAGAGCTGCGGCTATGCTGCAATGTGAGAAGAGGTGAGCATGTCTACGCTGGAAATTGGAGATGAGAGCAGCAAAAAAATGGGAACTCCCATCCATATCATATCAGAATACCTTTTTTATTGCAGGTGCTTGGAGATTATTATTTGAATGCGGAGAGCAAGCACAATCACAGCTAGAGCTGTGCTCTCTGCTCTTCAGAGAAAATATTATGGGATTATAATAATAAAAAAATGGGTATGCAATAATAATATGCGGCCGACTTGCAAAAATAAAGAATTGCGATAGTGATGAAAAGAGTGAGTAAATTTGTTTTTGATAAAAAAAATGGGCTGCTGGTGTTTGAGGGTAGTATGGGAATGGGATAGAGAGATAAAGAGGAAATGGGAAAGTGTTGCTGTTGATGGTGGTGAGTGAGGGCAAATTTTTGTTTGTTTTTGCAGGAAATGTCAAGGGACTCACGAGACGGAGCTGAAGTGGAGGAATTGGGAGTGGAGTGAAGGACAGAGATGTGGAAATGTGTGGTGTGAGTGGGACAGTTAGAGAAAAGTGGTTTGAGCTGACTTTTAATTATTTTTTGGGGTGAGAGTTTGAGGAAGAGAGTGGCAGAATTTTTAAGCTGGCGACATGTTCCAGTTCATGAGAAAGTCTGACAGGGATCGAGATCGGGATAAAGGGAAGGCGAGCAGTGGGAAGACGGAGAAGATGGAGAAGGTTGGCTTCGGGAAGAAGGTGAAGGACAAGCTGTCCCCCGAGGATCTTCACAGACTGGACGAGATCCGGCGGAGTTTTAAGCTGGGGAAGGGGAAAAAGGAGAAGCAGAAGCTGCCGAGTGGAATAATTGCAGATTATAGTGAAAATTTCATGCAGCCGCCGGCCGCCTCCAACCAGCGCTCTCCTGGTGCTAAGGAGCAGGACGGAGGAATGCCCAGCATTACGCACTCCGACAGCAGCGAGTCTTCACTTTCCATTACTTCAGTGACAAATTCCAGGGAAGATCCGGTGAGCGGGAGTGGAAGTGGCTCGGGGAACTTTGTGTCGTCGCGGGGAGGACCAGCGAAACCACCGAGGGCGTCTCCGAAAAGTCCACCTCCCGTTCCCCCGCGACAATCAAGCAGCTCTAGATACTCTGGGGAATATGGGATGATCAGTGAAGTGGTCGGATCTCAGGCGGGAAGAAGCCCGTCCCGACCACCCACATCCGCCAGCAGCTCCAGCTTCACCCCGAGCTATGTCACTCCCCCGCAGAGCCCTTCTCACAATGCACTCTCCCTCGCAAAGTTTTTTCCGGAACCGGAGCTAGACTTTGGCGAGGGGACTCTCCCAAATGTGGCTTCCAAAGCTGGGTGCTCTAGAACAATTGTCATTGAACGGTTGCCCTCGGGCGACTTTGGATTTTCGATACGAAGGGCTAGCATAACGATTAAAGTGAGTCTGCTTGAGTACGAGTAAAATTTCTTGAGTAAATAAATTTTAACGTTTTTGTTGAAATTTGACAGGGTGGCGGACAGGACTCGATACTATTTGTAGAACCAACTCAGGGGTCGCTCGGTGCACGAGATTACAGTAAGGACTTCCTCCTTCCAGGTGACCGCCTAATTGCAGTCAACTCCGTATCTGTAGAGTCCAAGACTAGGGACGATGTTATCAATCTAATTAAATCCGCTCAGCAAACCATCACATTAAAGGTAACCCATTTGGTTCCATCTTGCAACGGCACACGCGCCAAATTTACTTAGCTATAGTTAATTTTTTGTGCTTCTCTGCAGGTCCTTTCCAACATGCACTGGATAGAGAACATTGTTGATATTAAATATGACGATGTAAGCAAGAAATTCGTAAATTTGAGCTCTAACTTTAAATTTTTAAAGCTGTTACCTTAAAATGTATTTAAATTTTGCAGGAAGATGAGTCGATCAGAAGCCGCTCCTCCAACTCGGGATCGGACTGCGTCTGGGTGCTCCACAAAAGTGGGTTCGTGAACGGACGGCTGGTTCGAAAAGCGGACGAGTCGGGCAAGTGTACTGTGCGGCTTGACAACGGGAAGAGCTATGACATTAGCGAGGATGACATTGAAAATGTAATGAACAAAAATATACATTCATTTTCTCTTTTTTAGAATTTTAGAGGAAAATTTGCTAAATTTGCTAAAAAAATTTCCGTATATTTTTGCAGATGAACCCTTCCAGCCAAGACTTGAGTGCGTACCTCTGGAACTTAAATTTAATAAATGAGCCGTCCATCTTGCACACGCTCCGAAACCGCTACCAAAACGGGCTGCCTCTCTCCCCCGTGACGAGCACGATGAGCACCTGGCTGACGAAGAACACCATCGTGGACCTTGACACTCAGCGCCAGCTGCGACTTCTTCCGCAGCCGTTCACCTCCTCAAAGCTGCTTCCGAACATTTACTCCCTCGCAAATCAGTGCTATCGCTCGATGATAGTAAACCGGCGAAACCAGTCGATAGTCTTCCAGGGACAATCCGACAGCCTGACGAAGCGCGAAATTATCAGAGAGATTCTCCGGCACCTCGCTGAAACGAAAGGGAGCAAAGGGAGTGAGCGTGCGCTGAGTGTCAATCTCGCCCAAAATACCCCCACAAACGGGAACTTGGGAGTGTCCAGCTTCGCAGAGCGGCTGTGCGCCATGCAGTCCCTCGTCGAATTTTTCTGCTCGGCGTTTGACAGCCACCAAAATAAGAGTACGGTCATGTATAACGTCGAATTCGACTTAGGAGGGAGGATGATCGGCATCAATACACAAATTTTTTGTCTGGACATGGAAAACTTGTACGACGGACATTACTTCAACGTTATCCAAGCAATTCACGACCTTTCCACATGTCCAGTGGACACTTTGGGGCCGTATCTCCCTCTAAAGCAGTTGAGGAAAGAGCTTTTCCTGAGCGAGAGTGACAGAGAAGGCGGCAACGTGTCTGTGCCGTTCTTCACGTCTGAAATTTCAAGCTCGACAGATCCGGTCGGAAATCTTAGCAGGTTAAGCAGTATTCTATCCGCAATGGTGACACTCGGGCTGGGGGAGACGTTCTCGAAGTCGGTTTGGTCAGTGTTTGGTGCTGTGTATCATTTGGGGCATGTTGTGGGCACTGTGACAAGCGCAATAGTGAACGGAAGTGGGAGCAAGAGCTCGTCGAAGCAGATTGAGTGGGGGCAGCAGCACTTCAAGAGCGCCTGCTCCCTCCTCGGCCTCTCCCTGGATAACGTGGAGAAGACGCTGGTGATGGACGAGCATGACACAAGCCGAGTAAGGAATGTGCTCGGCTTCTCACTCGGACTGTACACGGAAGCAGTCAACTCCCTTTTCACCACTGTCAACAAGTCGAACAGCGTCGGATTCCGGAACATTCAGTGCTTGAGTGTAAGCTTGGTGCAGATTGGAAACTCCTCCGCTGAAAATGGTGCAAGGTAAGTCGTGAGTGGAACTACGCAAAATTTGCTGCTTTTTTCCTCACCTTCTTCTCACCTCCAACTTTGTTTTTTTGCGTCAATGAACGCGTCGTCTTGACATTACGCTGTTTTTTACGCAACCACCAAAAAATTTATTTTTACCACTGACTTCATATTTCCGCAGATTCGGAGACCTCTCCACGAACTACCTAAACGACCGGATTTCCAAGCTGGTGAAGGAAGCCAGCTACGATCGGCTGAACAAGCTGTACCGCTCGGAAGGAATCGATCTGCACATTTCCTCTCCCGGCGAGAACGTTCCCGCCTCCAACTCGAGCAGCTCCAGTCCCGCTACGACGCCAGACACAAACGGCAACGGAGTGAATGGGGCTAGCGTGAAGGACGAGGACCAGCTCTTCGGTCAGTACGACTCCCTTCCACTTCTCGACTCCTTCCCTTCTGCCGCCAATCCTCAGCCGCCGACTAAAGGCAAAGGTCTCCTCTATTTCCTGGATGATGCGAAAGAGCCGAGCAGATGCCTGGAAAAATTTGAGAGTGAGTTCTACGGGGAAACGCAGTTCCGCAGTTTGTACTGCGTCGACTTCCGCAACACGTCCCTCACACTGGCACACGCAAACGGTACTCGAATCGTGGAATATGACATTAAAAGAGTGCTCCATCATGTTGATATCGCGGCAGCATCTAAATTTACAAATTTGCTAGTGCAGGAGTCCCAAAAGTATGCCAAGAAAATTTCAAAAAAATAATCTCTGAATTTCCCACTCTTATTTTTAAGCTGTCAATATAAAAAATATTTTTTCTCTCTCGCCAGGGATAACATCAACTGCATGTTCCTGAAGTCAACAAACTCCGTGATTGGGATTTGCCTGGCTTCCACGGCGTCTGATATTGGGCTGCGAAGGGCATCCAGCATCCGTAGAAATTACACGGCGACGTGGCAGAAAAAATCCGCATCGCTCAATATTAAAGTTCAAGCTGTAAGTTGAAAAAAAACATTTTTTTTGCTAATGAAATCAGAAAATTGGATGAATTTTTGGTGGTAGTGATAAAAACTCGGTTTTCTCTGGTTTTTTTTCGTGTAGGACTATCTAATGGAAATTCTAGGTAGGACGCAGATGCAAATGGTGTGCTGCCTCAATCCCAGTACAAATAGCAAAAGGGCAGGAGACGTGGATGGAAATGTTCTGCGTCGACAAGTACGCTACCATTTCTTTTTTTAAAATGATAAACTGTTTTTTACTGTGATGGCGTACGTCATAAAACAATTTGGTGAAAAGAAAGCATGCTCACATCTTAGTACTTGAGAGAGTACGCCTCTTTGTAAATTTGATGCGTAGTAGTAGCAGAGAGAAGAGAGAAGAGTGAAAAAAATATAAATTTATTTTTGTATGAGGTCCTTGTCATGTCATTGTCACGGAGAGAAAAGAGAGAACAAAAATATTTATTTTGGTTGTCTTTTTTGTGTTTGCACGAAAACTATGCAGATTCGGTCAATGAACATTCCAAACACAATTCGGTTCTATAAGAGTGGCTATCCGCATGCTGTGCTGCAGTCCGAGTTCGTTCGGAGATTTAAATGTTTGGGGAGCCCTGGGCTGAGCGAGGAAGGAGTGAACATTCGGGACCGAGTCACGGACATTTTTGACAGGCAGGACTTGCCTCCGTCCGCCTTCAAGTTGGGAACGACAATGGTAAGAAAAAGGAATGCTAATTAGGCGGGGTAACTTGAGATGGCAAAAAAAATTGTGTGGTTGGGTGTGTAGTGGCAGGAGAGGATGGGAAATGCCGACAAGGATGATGCCTTTGTGGCCTAATTTATCTGCTGAAGGAGAGATGCAGAGGATGGAGTGATATGGCTTTTGTAGAGGTTTGTTTTGGAAATTTTTTTTCCCAGGTGTGTATGAAACCTTGGCTGCTCGACGAGTTGGAGAGGAAGCAGACTGGAAAGCTGGAAAATCTTTTTGTGTCGCTGGAGTCAAACTGTAGAGGATTTCTGGCGAGGCGGAGACTGGAAAAAATGAAGGTTCGGGATGTGGCGATCCGCTGTGTTCAGAAGAATGTGAGGAAGCTGCTTGCCGTTCGGGACTGGTCTTGGTGGAAAATGTACCAGCAGATTAGCCCACTTATTAAAGTGCAAAGTTCCCACGAGAAGTTGCAGTCGGCGCAGGTTAGTGCAGTTCAGAATATAAAAAAGGAATGTGGAATGTGCACTTATGAAATTTTTATTGGAATGCAGTTTATTTTGCAGTGCAAAATAAGTTTTCGCTCTTTATCCCGCTCATAAACTTGTTGTGACCTAAATAGAAAAAAAAATTGTTTTGGAAGCAGCAAAAATTATTAGTGAAGGAGTGTCATTTTTTTGAATTGGGCTAAAAGGAAATATTTTTTCCGTTTGGATGAATGTGTTTGAAAAAGAGTTGAAAATTTGTTGTCTTTGTTTATTTTGTAGGATGAGTTGGCATCCCTCAAGCTGAAATGTGAGAAAGCCGAGGCAGAGCGGAGTCGGCTGAGAGCGGAGAATGAAAAGTTGGAGATACGGGTAAGAAAAAGGGAACTGAAAGGAGAGTCTGTTCTTACACAAAATATATTTTCAGCTATTGTAGCACCTTCCCAAAATCTCTGTTGTAAAATGCCACCACACAACCAAAAATCTTTACAATCCCAGACTGAAATGAAAAAAAAATGTGATTTTTTTAAAGAACTGCAACGCAATCGGCCTCGCTGTCGTTGCACTACAAAAAAAGGATTTTTTTGGTTGTTGCAAATTTTGCATTTTTCCCAGTTTACTATACTGCTGAAGGATAATTTCAGTAATGGGAGGAAGGAGAGAGAGGGGGGAAATTTGATTGTGACTGTGAATTTGATGCAAGTCCATGAATGGACGAGAAAGACAACCGTGAAAAAGAATTTGAAAGTAATTAGCCAGCTCAATAAAGGCTGCTCTAGTCAAGGTATCTGTCAATCAGATTTGGGATATATGGAGTTGGCCCTCCACATGAGAAGTAAATTTTGAAGGAAATTTGCTAGGAAGGGAAAAGAATGGGTTTCCACCGAGGCTATATATTGCTGTGAATGAACGAAAAAAATGCAGGTTTGGCTGTAGTAAATAAAAAAGGGAATAAAATAAAAAATTTTGGTGGCTACGTGCCAAGAAATGCGGAGCTCGGGAAGAGAAATTTGAGCGTGATATGCGAAAATGGTTTTTTAGTAGCGCAGATGTTTTTTGGAAGTGGCTGAGTCAGAAGCGAGTCTTTGTTCTGCGAGATATTAGCAAAAGTGCTTCCCTGTTTTTTGCTCCATTTGCGATTTGGCCAAGGAAATGGAGGAAGGAGTGTGCTGGCGCTGTGGCGCTTAGTCTGGTGATATCTGTTTTTGCTAAAATTAGTGTAGAAATCGAGAAAAGGAGAACCAGGAACATCCGGAAATGCAGCCGGGCAATAATATTTCAGTGTGTTAGGAGTAGCAGCCACAGCTTTTAGAAAGGGGAAAACACTGAGCACGCGGAATTCGGCAAATTTTTGATTGCGGTGAAGAGTGTGTGAATGGTGAAGCGGTAGGGAAGAAGAAGAAGAAGAAGGAAATTTGATGGTGTGATCGGAGAGCTAATAAGTAGCAGCTCAGCCTCTTTTTATTCCTTCCCGGTGACGGTGGCTCAATCACGGAGCTGTCTGCTTACTGCTCCAACGACATTCACTCACCTTCACTCACCTTGCTCGCCAAAAGCTGTAGTAAATTTGCGCAGAGAATGAAAATTTTTTTGATGTGCGTCATTGTAAAAGTATAACGCGGGGCCTGGGTAACACTAAACATTCCGGAAGTGGTGCGGCTGGAGTGAAAAAGAATAATTTTGTTGTGATGTTTGCTAGAGGAAATGTAGAGTAGAGGAAAACAAGTTGCTTTTTTGCATTTCCAATTTCCACTGGTAGTCTCCCTTGAGAAAATTAGGGACTTGGTTTAATGGGGACCAAAAGAGAGCGTTGGAAAGGACAAAAGAACTATTTTTTTCGAGGGAAGTGGTGCTGAGGGAGAGAGAGGATAGAGTGAGCTACATTGGGTGAAGTATGGATAGCTACACGAGCAGAAGTTCGGGCAGCTCTGGGGTTGGAGTTGGAGGGGTTCACCAGGGCCACCACCTGCCCCTTAACAACAGGCATCCACTCACACAGAGGGCGCTGCCAAGACTGTCGCTCTCAAGACTCACGGATGAAGATCTGTGGGGAAGCAGTCCGCCGTACTCGCGGGCGCAGTCACTGGCACCCACGACCGGCACTCGCTCGCTCTCCTCGCACGGACCAAAGTCGTATGATCTCGGAGGGGCGAAGTTCGGGAGAGGGTTGATGCGGGCTGGTGGAGGTCTCCAGAGGCGAGTGGACGGTCTCACATTCCCCGGGAGCACGGAGGACAGTGTGGTGATCAAAGCGGGCTTCTCGATCCTGCCCAGCTCGATATCGCGAACGACCTTCAAAGCGAGATACGAGCCGAAGCCAGCTCACCAAGATCCGCAAACTGCGAGTGCTCGGCTGACCGCACAAATAAAAGACTTTCTGAAGAGGTCCGATCACATCGAGCAGCAGTGGGTGGCGCTCCACCCAGGGCGCCGGAGTAGAGACTCGATGAGTGCGTCGATAGCCATTCGCGGATACCAAATGAGACACTCGACGAGTTGGACGACAATTGACGAGGACTCGTCGTTTATTCTGAACAATTCGCAAATGTCGCTAAATGACGTGGGAAATGATTTTGATGAGAATTTGGTGTCAGAAGCGAGCCAAAGTAATTATCTCCCTATTGATGCGCCTATCTCGCAAGCTTCTGTAGCTAGTGACACTTCAGTTGGCAAAATTGTTCGCAAGGTTGCTTCCGAAAAGAAATCAAAATTGGTTAAAAATCACTCTCTTCACTCTTCTATTTAAGACCAAGCCTTTTTTTTCGGTTTGCTCAGCTAACTCCATCTAAAAACTCCGCTCTTTTTTGTGCACTGCTCCGTCGCGGCCCTCTCCACTTTTTTCTTGTTGTGGCCGCGTTTTTTTTTTCAGTTTCCGAAATTGGAACTAACACAAAAAATAACGAATTTTTATTTTTTTCTCAATTTTGCCCCAGTATTTTTGAGTGCAGTGAGTGGTGTTTTGCAAGGGATATTTGTGAGTGTGATGAAAATTTGAGTGAGTGGCTAATATAAAATTTGTGGCTGGTTTGCAGGTCAATGAATTGAGTGCGGAGCTAGCTGACGAGCAAGCGACGTCTGCAGTGACGTCGGAGAAGCTTGAGCAGGAGATGAACGAGAAGCAGAAGATGGAGGGGCAGCTGGGCTCGCTGAAGTCGCGCTGCCAAAACCTGGAGACTGAGAAGCAGCAGCTGGAGCTGGATCTGGCGTACTCGATATCGGAGGTGAACGGAGACAGCACTCCCGACGAGTTTAACGAGGACTCGGTGTACAAGCAGAGGTGGGAGAGGTGCAAGCGAGAGCTGGAAATGTTCAAGCAGCGGCTGAAGCAGCGGGAGCAAGACCATCTGGACCAAATCATGATACTCAAGAAGTCGCTGGAGAAGAAGTGCAGCGATGCGTACGAAGAGTCGGAGGAGCAGAGGCAGATTGTGGCGCAGCTCAAGAGGAGAATCCAGAAGCTGAGCAGTGAGCTGTCGGACGTGAGGTGTCTGCACCAGGAGGAGGCGAGCAGGTGCTCCCTCCTTGAGAAGAAGCAGAGGAGATTCGACTCGGAACTTTCCAATCTCAATGTACAACTGGAGAAGGAGAAGATTAGCAAAGAACGAGCGATACGAGAAAGGGATGCCGCTGTGATTCAAGTTGACTCGACGCAAAATGAAATTCAGGTATGCTCTGGTTGCAAACAATGGGGGCAATTTGAGATTGGAAGTGCCTTTCTTTTTTTAAAGGATTACAGAATGAACTTTTAATAAATTTGCAGGGTCTTCGAATGGAGCTCCAAATGAAGGAGTCGAAACTGGCCAGTATTGAAACCGAGCTTGAAGAGACGTCGCAGCTGGGCGGGAGCAGTGAGCAGGTGAATTCGCTGAGGAAGGCGAAGAACGACCTCCAGATGAAGGTGAAGGAGCAGGAGGAGGAACTGGACGACTTGGCTGGGCAGGTTCAATCGCTGGAAAGTACAAAGCTAAGGCTGGAAATGCAGATTGAGCAAATGCGGAAAGAGCACAAGCGGGAGGTGCAGCAGCGAGAAGAGGAAATTGAAGATGTCCGGGGCTCAGCACAAAAGAAAGTGAAAGGTGAGCCTACTAACGGGTATATATGATATGGGAATAACCAGAAGGAAATTTTTGTAAAAATCAAAATTATTGTAAATTTGTAGCACTGGAGTGCCAACTGGAAGCCGAGCACGAGGAGAGAACTGCAGTTTTGAGGTCGAAGCAGGACATTGAGCGGAAGCTGTTTGAGTTGGAGGAGTACACGGCAAGCCAGACTGCGTCGCAGGAGCAGATTAGTCGGCTGAAGAGAGAGCTGAAAAGAACGAGAGCTTTACTGAAAGATGCTCAAACGATGCTGGAGCAGTCCAAGAACGACGTGCTTGGAAAGGGAATGCTCCGACAACTCCGGCATCAGCTGGAGGATGCCGAGTCGCAGCGCACTCGCATGAGCCGAGCGAAACAAAAGGCAACAAAAAATATTTTGAGACAAAAAAGATTTCTCATGCAAAAAGCTATAGAAAAATAATAAAGCGGTTGATTGGGATTTAGGTGGAAGAGGAGCTTGCTGATGTGCTTGCCCAGCTGGAAGATATTAGCAAGAGTAGGAGCGAGGCGGAGAATATCAAGAATCAGGTCCTAAGGGAGAAATCAAGTTACCAAATGCAGCTGGAGGAGACTGAAGAGCAGTTGGCAGAAGTGAGAAAAATTTTGAATTTTTTGTAACTAACTGGTTGCGTTTTGATGTAATTGCTAACTGGATTTGTATGATGGGAGCAGGTAATGAAGAAATACAAAGCGGCAGTGGAGCAGCTGTCAGTCGACCAGAACACGATAATGGAGCAGTCAATCCAGATAAGCGAGCTGGAGAGTGCGACTTCTAACCTGAGGGAGACAATTGCTGAGCTGACTGCGAAGCTGGAAACGTTGGAGGGAGATCAAGCATCTCAGCAAATTCAGAAGAGATTCCAGATGAAGATTAGAGAGGTGGAGACCAGGCTGGATTTGGAAACTACTACAAAATCCCGACTGGAGGTGAGAGCGAGAGCAAATTTTCAGACTACACAGCTACTAATTTAGTTTTCCTTTGAAAGTGTGAACTGTTTTTTAAAAAAAATGAATTTTGGTGTTTAGGGCCAAGTGGCAAGATTGCGAGAGCACATTGAGAAATATCAAGAGGACATGAAGAATAGTCAAACACGAGAAAACTTAGCTTTAGATAAGTGTAGGAAATTTGAGAGGCAGTTGCGGGATTGCAAAGAGGAAATTCTGCGACTAAGTCAGCGGGAAGGGGATGCACAAAGCAGGAGAAGCACGCTGGAAAAGCAGCTGGAAAGTACAGAGCTGGAGATTTCGACACTCAAGGTCTGTCCACAAACTCACTTTCTCAAATTCCCCCAAATCCCCTCTCCACTCTATAAGTAGGGGTAAATGAAACTAATAAATTTTGATTGCACTTTTACAGAACGACCTAAAGTTAGCGATGCAGCGCATTGACGACCTCACCGCAGTAATAAAGGAGTGTGATGACGTGAGCGACTACGACGAAGACGAAGATTCGTCAACCGAGTCTGTGACCTCTACAACCGAACTGCAAACCGATTTAGCCCTTCCCTATGAACTCGACAATAAACTGACACGGAGAGGAAGCGACAGCGAGTCCTTCGCCTAAAAATAAATAAAATCACTTTTTTTTGTACAGTGGCTCACTCAGCATAGTGAAAAACTTTTATTTAAAAAAATGTAATAATTGTAATGGTGGATATATGCAATATGCACACACAAGCGAACTACGCAAAAAAATATTTCATGCATTTATAGTGACAGTTGACAAAGTGACTAAAAAATAGATTTTTTTTCTTGGATACTGAACCTTAAAAAATAATAATAATAATTAATTAATCTCTTTCAAAAACGTTCAACACTTTAAAAAAAAATATTTTTAATGTTTAAGCTCTGTACACAAAACTTGTCTTTTCTCTCTCTCCTCAAATTTCATTTTTCACTTTGGAATATAATACTATTTGATAAGTGGTAGAAAATATAAACTAGAGGCTAAAAAACAGCTAAAAAGAACAACGAATACAAATTTTTTTGTAGATGTTGTAATTCGTGTTTAGAATAGACTGAAGAAAAATGTAATAATCGATGGAAAAAAACACTAACTGTGCACTAGGACACATTTTTTAGTCTTATTTTTTTAGTTTTTAGTCCTAACTCTAAAAAACTTGAAGAAGATGAAATAATGTGAGCAGTATCCAAGTTAAGAAAAAAATGAGAGGTGGAAAAGGGGATATACCGGAGATGTCCTTTGTTTTTTTGATTGTTAAATTATTAATTTTCTTTCTTTACAAAAAAGTTAACTAACGAAAAAGGTGTGAAAGAATACACCTGAAAAAAAATATTATGAAAAAATACAGAGCTTTTTTTTCGACTTTCGTATATTAAAATGGGTGAAGAAGAGCAACAAATTTGTTTTTCGAATGTTTGCTCAGCGTGGAAATAATAAAGGAGGGGGGAGTGGAGTTGAGAAATTTGCTATTTGTCGTTGTAAAAAAAGTGAGTTGAGAGCACTTGTCCCTTGTTTGATTAAGAAAAGGGGTGATTGTGCTGGAGTGTAAGAAGAAGAGGAAAAAACGTAAATAAAAAATACCATCGGAATTTTTTTTGACAATGATTAAAAAAGAAATGAGTATAAATATTTGATTTAATTTTACAGCATCATTCATTATAAATCACGTTTTTTATTTCTGCATTTCACAAATAAGTATTAAGTTGGTGTAGACAACGCATAAAATATATAAATTTACTGGCTAATAACTTTACAATGTGTCAATTGAAAAAAAAAGAGGTTTGAAAAGAGAGGAGATGGGAGGGAGATTGGGATGCATTTGCAGATGAAGATTTTTGTGTTTTTAAAAAACGGGTTGAAATATCGTTCCTAGCTTAAAGTGGAGTTTGGAAATTTTTATTCGGAGATGGAAAATTGAGGAGGCCTTAATTAGCTTTTCTTGTACTCGATCCGTTCCACTTTTACTTCACTATCGATTAGCTGGTACACGTACGTTACTACAGTCGAGCTCTGGATGTCCATCAGAACGAAGGAGGGGGTCACTTGGCTGCAAAAGTTAGAAAAGAGGTCTCCATTAGATTGGGAAATTTGAGTGCGGCTGATAAAATAGATTTAAAAAAAATTCTTTGCATGTTTTAACTACCTTTGAAGTGGATTATACGCTCCTGTTGCAGATCCTGGATTGATGTAAAATTTGCTTTCGTGCTCATACGCTTCAAACTTGTGGGTATGACCTGTTATCAGAATGTCAACGTCCAGTTGTCTCTGCACCATCGCCAGTGCGTCTGCATCACCCCACGGTACTATCTGCAAATAAAATGGATTCCATAAGAAACTTTTTGCCACTCCTTCAGAAGAAAAGAAAAATCCTTGTGAATATTTTTTAAAAAATTGTGAAAATTTATCAACCAATTAAAAAGCTACAATTTTAAAACCACTCCTCTCAAAATCCAAATTTTCACAACAACAAATAAAACTCACAAATTAATTAATTCTTCCCAGTTCTTACCATTTTTATTATTAATATTAAATTTGAAATTTAACTAAACTCTATCTGCTGCTCCCTTGCCATCTACTGCAGTAAACTCCCATAAAAAGCCAAAATCCTTTTTTTAATACTTCGCTAATCCTCCTCGCAGCGTAATCGCAATATTTTTCTAGTCAGCAAATTTAGTAATTTCGGCTGTCGAGAACTCACACCAGTCACCAGTGGGTGGTATTACTTTTTTTCGCTGACGGGAAGTTGGAAGTGGAGCTGACTACAGCAGCAGCTGAATTACATGGCAGGGAATGCACCAGTCTTCGGCCTCTACACAAATTTGTTTTAGCATGGCTGGGAATGGGGAGGCGGACAGCATCCTTTTTCACACACATTTTTAGGGTGTGCTCAAATTTGCAGAGCCGGTCTCAGCCAAAAAGATGAAAAGAAATGAGCAGGATAGACCCAACAGCCTACACACTAACAAAGTTCTTCCACTTTACAACTCAAATTCCTGGACAAATGATTTTATTCTCCAGTTAAAAAATGCATCTTTTCACATGAAAATTGGAAATTTCTTATGACAAAAATTTTAAGGATGCGTTTTAAATGTTTTATTGGAAGAGTTAATTGATGAGATGAGAAATAAATTTGTGTGAGCATCAACTCTCGTTTTTCCCTTCATAGTCGTTTTATTATTTGTTTTAATTAAAACAAAAAAGGATAGTACTTCGTTTTTAGTATATTTTTTAAATAATATTGGTTTGGTAATATTCTTTTTTTTTAATCTTGGCGGAAATATCAGACACATTTTTTTCGGGTAGGTTGTAGGTAAGCTAATAATTTCTTCTTTTTTTCCATTTCTTACATACATACATACCTTTTCTCTCTTTCTTCTTTTTTTATACACTTTATAAATTTGCACATTCCTCAATTCTCTCTCTCTCTCTGTGACAGCGAGCCCCTTCTAAAAACAAGAGCTTCACAAAAAGTAAACATAAATTATTTATTATTTAGCTCTAAACAAAATTTATTATGAACTGCGGGAAGAAAAACTGAGGAAGTTACACACAAAAAATACACCACCATCCCCACAGCTTTAAACTTCTAAAAAAACAGTTACGCATTTTTTCTTTAGTAATAAAAATGGGACTTGCAGAAATCAGTTAAATTAAATTGTAATGACAAGTAGTACTCATTTCTTTTTTTTTACTTTTTACAGTTTAGAGCAACCCTGGTAAAAAAAAATTAGGAAATGTTTTGTATATTTTTTTTACCATTAGCACTCCGCCTCAAAAAAAAATAATTAATTATTTTAGGTTTTGCTATGGCTATCCATTCTTTACAAGGAGAAAATGGAAGACAAACAAATTTACATTCAAACAAATTTAAACTGATTTTATTTCCTCTCACAAACCAAAAAAAAATTCTGTTAGACTAAATTATCACTACCATATCATATGCACTTTATTTATTGTTTCCTTCTAGAAAAAAAATTGATTCTCTGAAAAATATTTTCATTTTTTATGCATTGCCAAAAAAAAACTGCAGAGCTCCTCAGCAGTTTCCATCTTTTTATTTTCCAGTTCAGCTCACAACTACTTTTTTTTTTAAAGTTTAGAACAATTTTTTTACTTTCTGTCCTTTCAAATTCACTGAGAAAAAAGCTCATGTCGACACTCACTTAAAAAAGAAGGACAAAAAAATTGGAAACTTGGTAATTATAGACATACAAAATTTATATATTTTTACAATTATCTCCGTCTTGCAAAAAATTTTACGAAATGGCTAAATTCCTTACGCACTCGTACACCTTCTTCCCATATTTTGTAGTGTATAAAAAATGATCAAAAAACAGTCCCCCATTCAGTTATCTTTTTTTCGGTGGTAAGCTTCAACTTAGGTAACGGTTTTTTTTTAATTTGCGTAAAAGTTAAATTAACTCTATCTCCTGAGAATACGCTTTTCCGTTGCACGTTTTTTTAGAGAGAAAAGAAATTTGTTAAGTTTAGCGTTATACGAACAAAACTCCCAAAAAGGCTAAGTAAAAAAAGGCAAAAGTGTTTTCTTAAAGGCCACACTCTAAAACTGAACAGCTTCAAAAAAAAATTTACTTGATAAATTTCCTGCACTTTGTCTCAGATAGAACTTGGACTCGCAAATTATTCTTCCTCTCCCTAGCAAAACACAAAATTTACTTAAATTGGCACGTATTTTTTTTCGCGTAATGCAAGAAATTAATTTTCTTTTTAAATTGGTGACGGGTGAAAAGAAATATTATTATTCCGCCCGCTCTTCTACTCTCCTCCATTTTCTAGAAAAAACCGGAAGAATGGATTAGTTTCAGACCAACAGATTTACTTGTATAAATAGGCCAGCAAAATTTTCTTTTTAGCAATCCCAAAACTGAACGAAAAACTCCCAAAAACTCTTTCCACTTTCCTCCTATTTTTTTAAGGCATTTGTAAGCAGACCATTTTAAGTCTATTCCGAAAAAAGAAAGGCTATTTTTTCTCCTTTCTTCCCAGAAATATTTCTTCAGATCTGAGTCCCAAAAAAGTAATACAAAAAACTTGCTCCTTCCTCTCCTCCTCCACTTCTTTTTCTCTACCACTCTTTGATTTTTTTTTCTCACACTGCCCCAGATTTTTTATATATTTTTTTACCGTGAAAGTTTTGTCATTTTTGTACTTTTCCACCACTAAAAATTTGTTGTTTTGTAAAAAAAGAGAACCCCTTTCATAAATGTTTTTTTCCACCCCTTTTCATCCTCTTCAAAAATAAAAAATACTGATGAAGATGTTTTTACTTCACTCCGGGAAAAGCTACAGGTTTACATTTATATGCTCCTACCTAAATATCTACGCACACTTAATCCTTAAAAAACATTTTTTTTAGTAAAGAACACAGAGCAAAAAAAAACTTGTCAACATAAAAAAAATTTGTAATATATTTCTCTAAATATATATTTCAGGAGGACACTTACACACTTCACTTTCCTATTTCCATATTGAGGAAAGGTAGTAAAACTGTAAATAAAAATTTTTATTATTTATTTTCGCACGCACGCACGCACTCCACCAAATTTCATGTTTTTCTTTAGATACAAATATTTTGAGGATAGAGTAAATTAGCTATATCCTCTTCTTAAAAAATGAACTTTTTTTCTCTATAGCCTGTACAAATTAGAATATGAAACATGAGAATTTATTTTGTTTTTTTTTGTAAAGTATAGTCCACACACTCGGTTTATAAATTTTTTTCCCGTTTGATTATTGAACGTTTTTCCCGTGACGAGCCAAAAAATGCTGAAGCTTTTTTTGGTCGCGCAACAACCTGAAAACTCGCAAAATCTGCAACTGCCCGCACAATTACTAAACGATAAAGTTAACCTAATTAACTAGATATTTTTATATATAAATTTTTTATGTAGCGTAATATAAGTATGCACATATTTATATAACTGCTTTGTAAGCTAAAAATTCACTAAAACCGAATTTCTCATTCTGGTGCGGAGCTCCTCTTTCCGCGGAGTAGAATCGAGCCTACAAAACTTTGCTCTGATATTTAAGCCTATCTGTTTTGTTTAAAATATCGGATATAAACTTTTTAGATAAGCTAATGGTTTGGTAATAATATAAATTTTGATGATAGAGTAACCGCTTCCTAGTACAAGTCTTCTTAGCTTTTTAGGAGTAGTAGTCGCTCATGATTAAAAGGTATCCTTCCTTTGTCTCTTTCATTTCTGTCAAATTTTTGTTTGGGGTTGCGTTCATGATTTTGTTTCTGCTACACGGAAATTTCATAGTTCATGTCGTACACACTCGCCCTATCCGAAATATCGTTGACTTGTGAAATTTGGCCAGGCCCTTTTGGTGTTCCAGCGGGACTACTGCGATTGTTGGCACCTCTGTTACTCATCTCCAGCGAGTCGTTGGAGATCTCCAATGCACGCACGAAACTCATCGGTCTACGGTTTAGCGGACTTGGTCGCACTCCAACTCCGCCGTCGACGACTTGGCCCCCAGGGGGAGGAGCTGCAACGCCAACTCCGCCGTACATTTTTCTCCTTCCGTTGGGCGAAGTTGGCACTACGGCTGCAGAGTAACTGGGGGAGCCGGGGAATCCGATGAGACTCCCTTCGGAGGAGGGGTGTCCCCCATAGCCCCGACTGTACATGGCATTGTTTGGGGCACAGTTCATCATCGCCGGCTGCATTGGACTGGTCGGGTTTGAGTGAAAGTAGTTCGAGTTCGGCGGCCCCACAGCCACAGCGTTCGCCGCGCTGAAGTTCTGGTTAGCTACTCGAGTGGGGGAGTTGTCTTTCCACAAGTAGACGCCGTTCTGGGGCGAGCTCGCCAGCTCTCGAATTGGGCCCGACGAGTCCCTGTTGATACCTGCCATGGGAGGACCCCCGCCAGTAGCGACGCTGTACTGCTGCTGCTGCTGTTGCTGCTGCCGCTCGTACATGAGCTCGGTGGAGGAGGAGACGCGTCGTTGATCCGCCGTGGACACGTATCCGTCGTCCACGTAGTATCCGGGATACACCGCTCTTCCTATTGAAGGGCCAGGTACCATGCACTCGTGAGCGCCTACGTAATCAGTTCTAGCTACTACGCCGCCTCCTACTACCGAGGTCGCTTGCGTGGGGGTGGGCGGATTCGATCTCCGAATTCCAGGACTAGCAGAGACTGCGAACGGGGTCGGCACTCCTCCAATCGCACGGATTTTCTGGTGCAGCGTTGGGCTCGTGATGCTCTCCGCTCCAAGCGGAGTGTCCGACGGGGAGGACAACGACTCGGGGGTTTGGCTACGCGACCGGGGACCGTCTCCATTCCTACAAAAGCACACACGCACACTCCCTTTTAAACTCATTTTCCCCACATCACCCTCCGCCCTTTACTACTTCTGCTCTCAACTCAACTCAAATTTATTATTTTTATTAGCTACTCAACGTTATTAGGCCAAGCACTACAGAGAGGAGGAGCGTGCCCCCCTCTCACTTCTCTCTCTTTAAAGATTTCCAGCAGCGTACAGTTTTTTTTAGCAATCTATCTATCTACCTCAGTTTTTTTTCTTTACCTAAGGAATGTAAAATGGGTAATGTGTGTTCTCGGGGAGTACCATAAAGTAGTCTTTCTCAGTAAATTTGAGTCCTCTCCACCCCTTTTTCTCTATCTTTTCAAACCTGTCAAACACTGTCGCTGAGCGGGCTCTCTTCCAGCTCCCGCTCGCTGTTGCTACCACCACCAGGCGAGTACGGATGGTCGAAAGGGTGGCTCCTGGAAATTCTCAAGTACACACAACCAACGCTACACACCTCTCTCCCTCCCACTTTTATCTACTTCCAACTAACTACTCCTACTCTACTTCACTCCAAAACATAGTCCCACAGCATGCTCACTACATTCCCCCTCCACTGCCTCTAGTACGAGGCCGAGGAAGCCCTTGAAAAACTGACCAGCGAAACCTCCCCAAAAAAATTAAGTCTCAAGTTTCCCCTTACTCTACCATCAAACCTCTATTTTGGCCTCTCATCCAGACAGTGGTGGTGGACTGGCACTTGTAAGAAACCGTGGCCTCTCGCCACGTCCACCCTTCTCACACTTGTGGAATCGCCCATTAAATTTGGTTTTCAAGAGCTTCCTCTCCCTCTTCCTCCCAAAGCAAAACTGGCTTTCGCCGTTCAACCAGCACAAACAAAGACAATAGCTACAGAAGTACAGACTCCAAATTAGGTATATTTTATGTGCACGTATCACTTTGCCCCAGTTTCCCTACGCAACTCAGCAGTCAAAAAATCGCATCTCATTTTCCCTTTCCAAATTTCCTAACTTACATTCCTCTCATTATTATCATCACTTTTGTGCAGCCTACTTGCAATTTTATAGTTTACCTTTTAAAATTCCACCAACATTTTAAATTTCTTTATTTTTACGCTCTCAACTACTCAAACTGAAACTAACAAAATTGGTTTTTTTTGAAACGTGCATCACTACAAAAAATATTTGCACAATTGCATAGTTATCCTTTCTCTGGATTTAAATTCCATTCAAAATTTTAAACACTCCTACAAACGAATACAAAATTGCCCATATTTGCTACTTTTATTTTTCCCTTACCGCTGCCGATTGGGATGCGGAGATCCATGCGTGTAGGGTCCTCTGGCATGTCTCATTTGTGGGGTGTCGTCTTGATTTCCGCTCGGAGGGAGGAAAAAATTTGTCTTGGAGCCGTGCCGCTGTATTGGAGGCGTCGGTTCACAGTCGAGGGACTGCGACGCCTGCAGTCCTAAGTCTTGGTCTGATGCGTCCTTATTTGATGTGGGGAGCATCTGCACATCCGCCCATTCCATTTTTCACAATAGCGCAGAGAAATAGAGAAAAATCAAAAAAAGAAATTACTTTTCATAAAATTCTCCACTTCTTCCCCTTCTCCACTTTAAACATTCAACATTCCATTACAATTTTTTTTTCATTCCGCTCACTAAACAAAAATAAAGTTTTTTTATCCCACTACAAAGCAAATTTAACAAAAATCAAAAATATTGCATCCAAAACTACAAAATACTAAAATTTTCCAGCAACTTAAAAAATACAGTGAAACTGGTTAAAAAAGATGTATTCAATTTTCCGAGTTAAAAGTTGAAAGCATGCAAACTAGTCAGCAAGTTTTTAGAGAGACAACAAAAATTAATTATTTTAAGAATAGAAAAAGAGAGAGAAAGGAAACACTTCAAACCGCACTGCATTCTCCCCGCCACTATACATTTTTAGTTTTTATATAGAAAGAGGAGGGAAACGTTTGCGCACTTTCCCTGAAAATATATTTACAATAGAACCCTTTTTATAATAATTATTCATAGATGAGCACCAGAGGCAGAATCAGCAGCAGCAAATGCAGCAACTCAGCAGATGACAAAACATTTTTTTTCTCCGTAGAATTAGCACAAGTAATTTTCTTTTCTGTTGACATTTTTTATAAAGAAAGCGGCAACTTTTTACGATGTTTTCTGAGCGAGAGCAAAATAGATTAGTGACGTTACAAAGGATTTTTGTGGGCAGTTGATAGCAGCAAAAGGAAAAAAGTTCAGAGAGCAGGATAAAAAAGGTGAAGATGATAAGATCCCGAAGAAAAGAGAAGTTTTGTTCGATTTTGTTTTGATTTTGGCATCATTTCTCAACAGCTCTGCTTTTATTTCTTACAGCAGCTCGAAAAAAAGAATGAAATTGAGAGTTTTTGTTTTCAGCTTACCTGACGATAGTTTCTGGGAGAATGCAGGGATGGAAGGTTTCCTGATTTCGGATTTGTGAAATACTGTCCATTATCGACGTACACTTTTACCTGGTTGCCGGGATTCGAAGGGTTGCCGGGAAGGTGGGAGTTGGGTGGACATCCCGGTCGCGCACGATACGACACTGAGGATTGATCCATCATGTGAAGTTGCTTAGCTCTAACCAATCTGCACAAAAAAGTTTAACAACGTGAGAAAAGTTCTAAAAGTAGACCGTAGTAATTAAATTTGATAGTTATGTAGGGAAGTGCCCATATTTTTACCCTGGAAAGCTGGGACCACAAAGCGTAAGACAGCAATTTTTACAACACCCCCTCGAAAACGGGTTGAAGCCACCGCGGTATTTCCCAGTTAACCTGCTCGTTTGTCGTTCGCCCTCTCGACACGAGAATCAGGTGAAATCCAGTGAGTCCAAATATTGGAATAAAAAGTAACGAAATGATCACCATCACGGTCACCCTGCAAAAACATTCAAAGTACAAAATAAGCAATGTTTTTTTGAAATTTCCAAACTTCATGTAAAACAAAAATGAGTGGAGTTGGAATGAGTAGCTTACGCAACTATCGTCGAAGGCTCTGACATTTTGTCCATATGTTGAAGTAAAAAAATTAAGCAAAGCGAGAATATTGCAATCATGTGACACGAGAGTGATAGGAGGAACATGAAGAAAAATCGATAGTTCCTCCTCCCTATACAGTTATTCACCCAGGGACAATGATGATCGAAAGTCTAAAGAAAAACAGAGCTCACTTTTATTTAGTATTCCCAGCCATCATTTCATTTTTAATTGACAAATTTACACTTTCTTTCAACTCACTTCAATGCAGTTGTTGCAAACGCTGCAGTGAGAGCACCTTGGTGGACGGTAGAACCTGCACGTGACGCACCATTTCATTCGAACGGTGATCCCATTTACTTCAACTGTTTTGTAGAGCGGCGCCCTACAGTCATCATTGTCGTCTTCCCCCTGGGCAGCTGCATACACGCAGTTACATTATTAAAAGATACTAGCTTATCCTCAAAATTCATTCTCATAATTTAATTAATAATTAGAATGTTACCTTTCGGAATAACGCCAGGGTCCATGAAAGTAGCCAGCGTGAAATTTGCAATGACTACGACGGCTATCAACGCTTCTCCTATAGGAATCCATACAGTATACAACCTGGCATACCATTCTCCTCTGGAAGGGAAAACAAAAGTTAATTAATTTAAATCTTAATTGTTAATAAAGTAAACTGAAAGCGCAGTGAACGAACGTAGTTGACTTACAAGAAGACGAAAAATAGCGAGGTTGTGGTAAGGAGCAAAACCCAGGCCACTGTGGCCGGGAGAAGCTTCTTCGTTTCTTTACACTTTGACATTGGAGGATCTATATTGTCGTCCGGGTAACCCATGATAATCCCAACTAACTAATTATTTTAAACTTAGCGCACGGCCAACTCGCCACACACTCTCATCAATCCACTCTTCTCGTGTGTGGGCCTACTGCTACGCTGCTAGTCACTCACGCTCCACCTCACCTTTCACCGTCACCATACTCAGCTGACTCATTCTGACCTTCTTTCTCAGAGCCTTACAAGACAAGCACTACTTTAATTTCAACACGGTCAAGTTCAAGTTTTCGAGGGCGCTTGTCACAACTTCGTCTTCGACCACACCACTCCACCACAGTCCACCATTTCACACACACACACACAAACAAAAGCACAGATAACTAATCAGCCTTCTGATTCCCTAAGCATAATTATTTATTAAATTTGTTTTTTAAGTCCTGAACTATACATCAAAAGGTCAGAATTCTGAGTAGACTTCCAGCTGCTTCCCACCCCTCCTGATAGCAGCTGCAACTGACTCTGGGAGCAAGAGGGAAAAAATGATCGCGCTCTCCTTTCCCTTTCCCACTTCTCATTTTAACTTTTTTTTTCGGATATTTATTGCGAATTAAAAACGGACTAATAAACCGATACGTTCTAAACTGAAAATATTTGGAGGCTACCTTAAGGTTCGCGCCTCGTCAAAAACTTGTATTTTTTGGAGCTAGAGATTCGTCACCATTAACTAACTCCGCTTTCATGCTTGTCATCAGCGGTGCTGTAGGAGTGGCGAGGCGTGCTCCTTTCTCTCCACCAGCCCATGCTTCAGCTTCACTTCCACACTCCAACTCCAGCCGACACAGAAGGCATGACTAATTCTTCCAAGAACACTCCAGCCAGCAAGCAGCTCCTCTCATTACAACTCACCGGAAGTGTCAACGCAGCTTCAGATCAGAGTGATCGAATGATGAGATCATCAACTAATACAGCTCAGTTTTCATTTCACAACACAAAAAATCTTCTTTACAGCTCTCCGCAAAGTAGTTGAATGAACCAGTCCACAAATTTTTATCTCGGGCCTCTTCAGAGTGGCGACTATGGTGCTCTGTGCAGATGACGAGAAGACCAGCAGCACACAGCTTAATCTCCAATCTCGTATCTCCCTGCAACATTTAAACAGCAAAATAAACAGCACGGTTAACTAGTTAACTACTCCCTCTCCCTTCCCAAAATGAGTCATGCCGATGATGCCGGCAGCTTCAAATTATCGTTTAACTCTCCACCCCACAACGTTTCCTCATCTAAGCCCACCTCTGAGCAACAAGCCTTTCAACTTTTTCCTCCATTCCCTCCCACACAATTTATCCTCTAACTACCAAATATTATCAACTAAATAATTATTTTCCCTTTCAATCAACTTGAGCTTACCTCAAAGTAATAATTATTCCTTCTCTCCAGTGAAACTCGTCAATTCCATTCAATTCCAGGAATCTTTTCTTCCGCTCAGTGTCCTTCCTCCTCCGTCCTCTCCAGAATAAGCTTGCTCCTTTTCCTCCACACTAGTAAATTTTTTTACCCTCCAATTAAATACGTTTTTATCTCTGCTTATCTCGCCAGTAGTCACTGATTAATATTTTTTAGGAGTAAGTTAGTTGTGTTTTTGTTGGTAAGACCGACAGGAGGAGGAGCACACAGAACTCATTCGGCGACAAACTCCTCACAAAAAATAAAAATAAATAGTGAACAGTGAGCACTCACTTTTTTCCTACTTTTTAAAGGCTATCCTCTCAGCATTGCTTTCAATTCCTATCTTGTCCATCGCAGCAGCGACTACCGAAAAAGGTTTTCCTCTCAAGAAATGAAATGCAGCCATCTCGAGCTAAAAATCGCCGTGCCTATCCTTCCCATGATGCCGCCGCTCAGAACGGAATGGACAGCTTTTTTAGCTTTTCGTGTGGGCTGCTGGCTCCTGCCGCTGCAAATCTTCCTATCTCTCGCTCCCTCCCGAGCAATAATTCTGTTTTCCTCTTTTCCCATTTTCCTCTTCACTCTTTGGCAAGCGCTGCCGGGATTAGTCACTCCACTTCATTCACTTTTGCATGCTAAGGATAGGCTCAAGTGGCAAGAAGTGTGTGTAGGATGCGGGCGTCTTTTAGCGTTGCGTGGATAGGGAAAGAAATGAAAAGATTTTTCGGCGATGTGGAGTGCACAGTGCCGGATAAGGAGCGTGGGAAGGATAGGGGAATAATGGCAAAAAGGAGAAAATTGTTGTTTTTTCATTTCTTCTCATATATTTTGGACGGAGTGGTAGTTGGTAGCGGTGGAGGAAGCGGAGGCCGAGGCCGAGACCACTGATTAAATTATGGTAATCCGAGAAGAAAATCGTATCTTGTGGATGGTGATGGTGGTGTTGATGTTGTGGTCGCCTTTTCCGCGTTACTTTCTGCTTTCTGTGCGTGACCTCACCGTACTTTATCGGAAAAAAGTTGCTTTTTTCGACTCCTTTTTTTGGGATTGATTCGTGGATGGGATGATGCGATGCAAAAATTAAGAGCACGGCGGCGGTGGGTGTGCGTGTGAGTTTGCTTCGCTGGAGAAGAATGAAAATTGGCCTGCTCCTCTCTACCTAACCTTTGGCTGATGACAACAACTTTTGGAAAGAAAAGGGCTTGCAAAAAATTTGCTTTTTTTGAAATGTGTAGAGAATGGAAAGGGAGAGTATTTTAGGCTGGAGCAACAGGAACCGGAACAAAAAATAAATTTCCTGTTTCCCTTCTCTTGTAAAGTTGTTTGCTTTCAAGCAATTTCTGGAGAAGACAGGTTGGCAGTAGAATGTGAGTGGAGGGGGGCACTGTGAGACTCTTTTCTGACGAATTTGATGATTGATGTTGATAATATGATGACGGAAATAATGTTGAATGTTGAGCTGTTGCTAAAATTTAATGGCAATGAGTTGGTAAGCTGTTTTTCACTAAAGAATTGTGCTGCTACCATCATTTTATGAGATGACTGCGCTGTGACCAATGACAAATTTACTTCGTTCCAAAACCGGTTTTCTTATCGTCCTCAGTTTGATGCTTTTAGCTTAGCCCATCTTCACATTTAACTGGAGGAGCTCAGTTTGCAAATGGAATCAGCTGAAAGAGGCACGCTCACGGGAAACATAAATTAACTTAGAAATAAGCTCGAACTCGATATTTTTTTCTGGGAATGAATGTAGCCCATGGGAGTAGTGGTTCCGGTGCAGTGGAAAATATTGGAGGGTCTCGGACAACAAACGAGGAAGTTGTGGTAAAGAGATTAACCGTGATAAAGGGCCACTTAGAGGTGAAGGTCAGTACTTGTCCTATTCTAGACTAAAGGGAGATTTTTCATGAGGATGATTTTCATGAAGAAGAATAGGAAATTTGTTAAGTGTAATTTAATAATTTTTGCAGCTATTTACTATTCCTCCTCGCATATTGCATATTTTAAATTTTATAGTTTGGTAGGTTACTAGCGTAAAAATTTGAGCTGATAAGTAGCAGCACAAATTCATTCTGAATTGTGTGATGCAGCAATTATGACAATTACTCTTTTCAGCTGAGCTTGCAGTAGTAAAATAAATAGATTTTTATG
>JAHZND010003040.1:0-40903 GCA_027744115.1 Acrocyrtus sp. NNG-2020 | reverse complement strand
AGAGTGAAATTTGTGTTGGACAGTATGTTTTATTGCATTATAATTTTAAAGAAGAAGACTGCGAGGGGAAGCATGATTGGCACAGAGCCCGAATCATATCAACTCCATCACCAAAATGCTCCGACTTATATCAGGTATCGGTAAATTTATGTACTAAAGCAACACAGCGCAATTGTTTATGGGATAAATTTATGCTAAAACATTTTAAAAACTAAAATGACAGGTCCATGTTATTGACAAAGGATGTGTTATGTCCAGTTCAGTCTTTGAATTGCGCCAAATGCCTGGAAAAGTACTTTCACTGGCGCCCGCGCTGTCAGCTTTTTGTTCTCTGAAACACCGCTGGACCCCGTCGGTGGCTGCTTCTACGATGTCTGAAGTGGTTAAAAATGCGCAACTAATGGTCATTTTTCATTCAGAGTTCTTCATAAAATCCCTCGTATGTACTTGTACAACTCATATTCAACGTAATTAATAAGTGTAAAAGTATTTGTTTCTGAAATGTTTGTTTCTTTAATTTAGTTGACCACCGGCTGGAAAGTATCTTTGAAGTACAGAGATCTCAGTGGAGTCGGGAGATGGAAAAGTGTTCGTGACGCGATGAAAAGAAAGTTATCTAAAGAAGACTGGGGCGAGGAGTCAAATGCAGAAGATTCGGATGACGCAATGGACGCTCTGGCATATTATTTAGGGGACAAAGATGAATGAATCAATGTTGCCTGGCAGATTACTTTAATCCACTCATTATCAGAATCGTTAATTATGTTTTATTGCAAAAGTATATTATATTCATCGATTATTTATTGTTCCCATGAATGTGTATATTATAATGCTCCGGCTCCGACTTAATTGCAATTTGCAATTTAATAAAGCTCCTCCGTGTCATTCATAAATCATAATAGCTGATTCACTTTGTTCTTACCATTTTTGTCGAATGCTGACTGGGGTTTATAGCCGAGCTCGAATTTATGCATTACGATGTGGGCATGTTGGTCTCAGTTTGCAGCGGCAAAAGTGTACTTGTGTATGTAGTTTAGGTAGGTACCTACAGAATATTCCTTTAGAAGCAGAAGAACGTGCATGCATGTGCATAACCTCTAAAGAGCCAAACCTCTTGCAATGCAATAATAGCGACAACAAAAGTTATTGTTTACATTGTAAACACCGCCACCACCACAAGGAAATACATATTTGTGTGATTAAGTTATCTGAATCATTGTAAACACCGCCACCACCACAAGGAAATACATAATTGTGTGGTTAAGTTATCTGAAGTTCGAAATATAAAATTTTCTTTTCAATTTGACGAGCCATATTTTGACATTTGCCCGTGGGACAGAAGTGGAATACTTTGCCGGAAATCGGACGGAAGGATTGGAATAGCTGATGTAACATTGTGCTTGGCTTTGACCACGCATTCGAGGGAATTGAGGGACTGCAATTTATACAAGTTATTAATCAGTTATCGAATTCTACCTTATAGTCTGAAAAGGTAAATATCTACACTTCCAGTATATAATTTAAGTTTCAACATTCATTTTTTGATTTTTTGTCATGAATGCGGATAAACGTGTGTAAGAGTATTTTAAATTTAGAATTGATTGATAGTACAAAAAATATGTATTGATACATCATACATCTGTTGTATTTTCGCTTTTCAGATTTTCCTTTACTCATTGCTTGTTACTTATCTTATAACAACCGCAACTAACAATTTCTGTAGACATGTCTGAAAGTATATCCAGGGATGATCTGATGGATCAGGTGAAGCAGCAAATTGCTCTTGTTAATGCTCAGGAACTGCTATCGGTACGTTATTTTCAGTGGTTTCGAGTAGAATAAATATCATTTAGAGACTTTTTTGTAATTTTGCAAGACTTTTAAGCTAAATATCGTCACTTATTTGTATTTGTCTTATGGTTTACTTTTTGTCGCAGAAAATGACAGATAAATGCTTCAAAAAGTGTATTGTTAAACCTGGAGGAAGCCTGGACGGAAGTGAGCAGAAATGTGTAGCTATGTGCATGGACAGATATATGGATGCTTGGAATGTTGTCTCTCGAGCGTACGCAAACCGGTTATCACAGGAAAGGTCCCGATTATCATAGGAAAATTAATGTAGAAACAAACGTGTTCTGACTGTTTTCTTAGTCTTGATGCTGAAGCAGCATAAGTTAGAGATGTACATATTATTTAATTCCTAATATAAAGTAAGAACAAGTCATTGTTTGAATATGAACGTTAATTAAAATTAAAAGTAGTCGTATGACCATGAATTGAACAGGCAAAAAATTAGTTTCATTCCAGAATTGTCATTTGCTCATGCTGCTTGTACAACTGACGGTGAGCAGTCGAGCAGTGTAGATATTTTAAATGACAAATCAATGCGTTACAACTGAAAACATACTAAACAATAATATACCTATGTAATCGTGTTGAATGAATGGCGATATCGACGATATTGCATCGTGTTGTATGGTTGTAATACTTGTTGAGTTTTCTAATTTTTTAAAAATTAAATGTAGTTAGCTAGTCAAAAATAATTAATTTGAGAGTGAAGATGAACACATTAAAAAGATTTACGGAGTTCGCTAAAAGTAGTTTTGTTCGTTTGATGTTCCTGTATAAAAAACTGATTTTGTCAAAGACGTGCTAGCAGCAGATTTGAAATAGCAGATGCAGATTTCAGGGAAAGAGAAAGTTCTGTAGACGGTTTAGACCGATGATTATATTTGGCTGCATACTTTTAATTGAAAGGCAAATTACCAGAACGAAGCGGAATCAGTTTTAAATACAATATTTGTTTCTGATATTCATATAAATCTTAATTATTGATACACTATACATTGCACAATACATACATTGATTGATTATTTAATGCGTAAATATAATAATTTATATTGCTATTGCTAATATTGAAGCGTATGGTATATCGATATGCAAATTCTGCACAGAATGCAAGCGCCTGGCTAGCTCACTACAGTTAGAGAGCCTGTTCACTGATGTCCGACAGTTACTAAACTCTATCTCTATAAATTAATATTTGGAGGTTCAAGTTTATAATACGTGGCAAATATATATTTTTACTGCTCTCATATAAACTTACGAACTACTTGAAAGTGCAAATCCTCAAAAATCAAGTGTGGATTGCGTAACATACATGTAGCAAGGAAAAATTGAATGTGGGATTTTAAAAAATGAGTCCGATTTTTATGTACCCAATTTCACACCATGTTTTCTCTCCTAACAAGTAAAAACTATTGAGGATGTACTGGATTGAAAAGCGGTTACATTAGAGTAGCATTCGACAGTGTTTACAGTCGGATATCATCAGGTGCCATTCTCCCCGCAGCTCCAAGATCTGCCGAGTCAAACTCCAAAATTCCACGTTCAGGTGAGATGACATGGAGCGTTCCTGGAGGTATTTTATAGGAGGGCTGACATGCAGGTGCAGCATTCTTTTCGAAGAACACAGTGTAATCCCGAATCACTCGCTTCTTTCTGCTAGGATCGTGAATCACTTTCTCTCCCGTATCTGTTTAAAATTATTTTGAAAGAAAGCAGTTTAGTTTTAGAGACAAGTTTACTCCAAGTAGGTAGTTCATATAATATCCGTGCATGTTTTATGTAAATAAAGCAAGGTGAAACTTTCGAAAACACCCGAGCTGTTTAGGCGAGTAAGCAAAAAGCAACCTCTGCAGACGGCAGACTAAACAGGCAGTAATAATGTAGTAGCAAAATGTGAGAAACGCAAGGAAACATTCTTCAATTGAACTTATGAAGTTACAATAACCTTGGGACAGAAAGGATATAGAGATACGTGCACTACGTCAGAAGTCCGAATTAAATTGCTAAAAATCTCGAGAGATCTCAAGCTATCTATTTTAAGACATTTTGTCGCCAACTGGTTTCGAGAGCATTTTAGAAAGTGGAACCCGTGCCAGAACGGTTTCCTGAGAGTCCTCAATTGAGAGTAATACTGATAATATACGATGATGAGCAGAGAAAAAACATGATTATTTTTTACTCATAATATTTTCCAGGTGGTAAATGGGTAAGTGTGAAAAAGCGTTTTTTGGTATGCGCTATTTAATCATTTTTTTAGTTGACTGAACTTTGAGGTAGAGTTCAATTCGCCGACGACTCTCCGCACGGCTTGCATGCTACATCGCCTTCACAGTGCAATTTATTCTGGATCTTTCATCAACCTCCGTATATGCTGTGGGTGTCCCCTTTAAACTTTTTGGGCGTTTTGAAAGATATGTCAATGTCAAGAAGACCGGTAAACCCGATTAGTAATGTGTGTGCATAATTTTATCTTTCCGGTTTTCCCCTGAAATTCAAACTAACAAATTGCTTATACCGATTGGTTCTGGAGGTGGCCACACATCTTCAGAAAGCGCTGCCGGCTGCTCAGCATAAATTGTTGGAGCTGCTTTGTAAGTACCTGTAGGGAGGAGCGCTGTATCGTTTAATGGAAATTCGTCTTTTAAGTGAACTGTTTCCAGTGGATTGTCGCTTTCCTTGTTTTCATCGTCCTTTGGTGGCCATGATACTTTTTTGAACTCTGTCGGAAACAGTGTAAGGCAGGTTAATGTTTGTCAATAATGTCAATTAGCACAAATAATAAAACCGTTTTCTGATGCGTACAAGTCGCTTTGCATGCAATTTGAGTTGACTGTCTTTTCTTTACTGCGGTCCAAAATACCTCAATTCTATTCTGGTGGGATCGTAAACCTAATTCCATTTTTGCAAGGAAAAGTGGTTTTATTACAAATTTTCTCAAAAGAGCTGCCTCCAATTGCGCATGGGTGCTCACTCCAATTTTTGTCTGCAACATGTTTCATGCTAAAATTGTTTGGAAATGAGACGACAGCAGCATTTATGTCATGGTCGCAGCCTCTCCCCCAACTCATTCTTTCCTCAACGGTCGTTGATAGAAAGTATTTTATCTGCAACTAGGACATGGCTTCGCAAAAAAAACCCAAACGGCTACAGCTTTCCTTTTCATTTTGTCGTTCCATCACAAAGAGTGAGCGTGACATGATGAAAAATGTGCTATGTGCTCTTTGGTCTAATGCCATTGCAAATTGTCACTGCTATATGTAGCAGTCTATACTGTAAACGAAACGTAGAAAAGCTGCTGCGAAGATAATCCCACAAAAATGTCAACCTTTGAAACATCTCAAGTTTCGTATTTTGTAAAGGTAACTCCTACAAACCTAGTAGTATTGCTATGCTATTCTGATTTGTGTACAGATTCTACTCGAATTTTAAGACTTATTTTTTGTTTATTTAGTCCGCAGCCTGATTCTACACCGTTGAGCTCATCGCTAAAATTTGATATAATTAATCAACCAAGTTCATTTTGAAATAGCCACGACCTTCATGGAGTAATTGGGGAAGATATCATTCCTGACTGAAATTCTTTCCTAAGTTTTCGTCTTAATTAAATAAACACGGAAATAGTCTTGAAAATAGTAGGCACCTCCCTAATTCCCGCTTTTTGTTGTTGAAATGAAAGTAGATATTTAGCTGCCTAACAAAATACGTCATTTCTAATTAGTCACGTAACATCATGTTACAACATAACAGTCCGAAATTGGAACATAAATCGAAATTTAAATCGAAATACCTATACTGGTTCCTGCTATTACGTCGCACAATGAATGATTTGAGTTTTTATGTGTAGGTATATAATTAAATTGACTTACGGTTAGAACATCTTGTGAACACGCTTGGAATAGGTTTCTGGATAGGCTTTGGTGGCCAGTCTGGGCTAAATTTATCAGGCCGGACCTTTATTGGCTGCTCCTGTTCCTCTTCAGTCATTTTGATTCCTGAGATAACAATTTTCAAACAATGTGCAATGTATATTATACACACACTGCAGCGAACGTTCCGCGCTGAAACCACAGTGGTATTTATGGTATTTATTTTATTTCAGCTTCCACTTTCAATAACATGTCACATTACCCCAATGTCATTTCAACGCCTATTACCATACTCAAATCAATAATTAAAGAAAAATTACCTGGGAGGAAGTCGTACTATAATTATTGGAATTGGGTTGACTCCGCTTTCAGGGGAGTAAAATTTTCCACTGAACTTTGTCCAAAGAGATATACAAATGAAAAGCACTTTCGCCTCAACCACCACTTCCACTCTAATCTGCAACCACGGGTCGAATACTAAAAAGTGTTTTACACGCCGAAAGATTCTCTTGCCAAACCGGGGCTCTAACAACTGTTAATATTAACAAGAGGACAAGGCGCTGCTAAAATATGAGCCTAAACCTAAATATGAAATTTGCTCCACATATGAAAATCTCTTCCGTCTTTCCTGCTAGGGATATACTTGCAAAATGCAATAATTTATCGTGCCTTTCCTTCCTTAATATATATAGGATTTCAGCTGGTTGCATGGAATATTTAAAGAAAAGCCTAGAAGCAAGGAAACACTATTACCTCTACTCTAGTGATCTTCCTTCCTGTGAAAGAGAGGGAGGAGGAGATGACGCGACGACTTGTTTTCCTCCAAAATAGTTATGCTTATGTGCTTATGATCTTGTAAGCGGTTTCACATTTTGTGCAGTGCGAAGAAGCTGCTGAGTCAATCTCTCGTGTAGGTAGTGGAAGATATTTTTTAAATTAAAAATAGAACTCTCGCTCTACCACTGATGATCTTATTAACCTGATGCTGCCTCCATTTCAGGGCTGCAAATATTACAGGATTATTTCTGATTTTAATTTCAATTACGTTAGTTAATACTCGTCGATAGATACTACCGCACCATAATTAAACGCAACGCATAATCCTCTGCATCGTCGGGATTTTGTTTCATCATTTTTTACATAAATGTGATAGCAGTTGATTACACTTCTCGACTTCTCAATATAATTAACTCAGAATAACGACAATTTAATTAAATAGTTTTAGGTAGTACAGCTTTGCGGAAGATGCAAAGTGCGGAAACTGTTGTAGCATATGCACTCTAATTAACAGATTTTAATTTTGTTTTTTGATACACTTACAACCAAAGTTTCGTTTTCTTCAAATTTACCAACACTGATCTAATTTCGAACGGTCGGTTTTTAGGAACATAGCGTGCATATAGCACGTAGCAGTGCAGTTGTTAGCATAATCAGACATCACATCTAACATCTCCTGTGATCGAGTTCAATTCATATACTTGTAATGCATGCATAACGCTTCCGTTTGTGCTGCTTTTGAAGGCTTAACATTGAAATTTGAACGAGAGTTATTCTAGCGCTGCATATTCTGTGAATACCTAGGTACATGACTTTGTTTTGCTACAGAGAAATTAGCGAATTTGTAAGATGAATGGCTTGTCCCCCACATTCTACACGCCATTTAGAAAGGGCTGACTGTTTGTATATACAAACACTGCACGTTTACTCTACAGGATTCATTTTTAAAATTAACAAATTGCAATATTATCTCTTCTAGACTTTCCTCCGTGTATTCAGCCATGATAATTTTACAATGGACAAAAGCCTGCATGAATTTTGTTTTTAGGACAAAGCGTGCCTTTATTACAAAATATTGATAAAAAAAATTACATTTTAAGCAATACAAATACTAGAATGGGAACTGTAGGAACTTTTAAGTGTGGAAATAAACTCAGAAATTTAAAGTTATCGTAAATAATAATGTTTTTAAAAAGTATTACCATTGCTCCATGTGAGATTCGGCATAGTCGATCATAATCATATATCAAGTCTAGAATCACAAAGACGCAATAAATGCGTCATCGCGATTACATGAAAAATACATTCAAGCTTTTGCGTGAAAGTGTGCAAATTTTGGAATTTTTCAACTGCTGCAAAATTGCTTCTACTTTTTCTATTAATATTACAGCTCTGTTCAGTTGAATGTTTGCATGAGCAAAATAAAAAGAGTGGGTGGAAACATGTAACGCAAACCAAACCCGTTCTTGCGTTTTAGGCTGACGCTCCCATGCATTTCAGATGCACGAAAGTCATTTATGCAATCCTGAAATCAAAGCCACTAAATCAATAAATATTTAGTTTTCTGAAGAAGCTCACGGTCAAAATCTTCAACTTCTATTCAAAAGTGTGTATCGCATAAAGACATCACCCCGCAGTCCTGTTACTTCGGCTGGAATCTCTCACTTCAAAATTTTTATAGGTCGCTTTCTAGAAGTAACCAGAAAATTTTAGTGCTCTATGCCTTCTCGCACCACTAAATATTTGTACTAATCGCAAAAGCTAACTATAAACGAAAACCGCAGTTTTTAGAATCATCAGAAAAGTCATGAAGGAATGTTTTTCCTATCAACACTTCAGTTCATCTCCAATGTCTCGTTATATTTCGGTGAGTGGAGATGCAAAATGCAAATATCCTTTGCATACGCCACTACAACTGCCAGTTACCATTATGATGCAGTGCACAAACTAAAAAAAACTGCAAATAGTCTGAATTCCAAACCAGCAAAAAGTAAAACGGAAGCACAATAAGGTGAGCTTAGGTAATGTGTCGTTTCCATTATGTACTTTTCCCCTTGCAAATAGTCTGAATTCCAAACCAGCAAAAAGTAAAACGGAAGCACAATAAGGTGAGCTTAGGTAATGTGTCGTTTCCATTATGTACTTTCCCCATTATAAGAGCAGTCTTTTTTGTAGCAAGGCCTATAAGCGAATGCGCATAGCAAGTTCGCCCACGCATTCTTTTCCCTCCCTATAGATAAGCAACTTTGCTTTCCGGAGAATTCCCCTCCCATGTCATGTCCTCCGAAAAAAAAAGTTTTCAGACGGANTGTAGCAAGGCCTATAGGAGAATGCGCATAGCAAGTTCGCCCACGCACTCTTTTCCCTCCCTATAGATAAGCAACTTTGCTTTCCGGAGAATTCCCCTCCCATGTCATGTCCTCCGAAAAAAAAGTTTTCAGACGGAGTAGTATATAGCTTTTGTTAACGTAAGGGATATTTTTGCTCATCCACTTAAAAAGTGCATACTTTTTGGCTGACGCTGCCACTGCTGACACATTGGGGAATTCAGAGCGGATCAGTACTCGAACACGACCGCTCACAGTGTGTAACGTATCTTATATTTATAGTGAGTTTGCCATAGGGGAGGTGAATAGAGATAACGATGATATGATGACATGAACACGACAAAGAACAACTTTCAGCTTTTTCCTACTGATCACCCTCCAAAAAAGTACAGTATATGTGTAAATACTAAATAGCCAACTTTTATAAGTGCCAACTCATCAGCCAAGAATTTTCGTGCAAAATCCCAAATTACAGAGGCAACGTGTCCAAATCTCGCAGAACTGAAAACTGCTAGTTTGTTCCCCTATAGTCATTCCCATACAACTATGGTCTAGTGCTGTGTAGTTGTAGCGCTAGCTCGAAACACAAACCACTCCAGGTTTGAAAGCAGTATCAATATCAATGCTTCTAAATATTACAGAGGAACAATTATATGCATCACGTAGGATTGAAATTGACTTGTGTATTGATTTTTGACTTGAAGGGGGATGCGGATGTCTAGCAATGATAAAGAAAACGGATAAGCTTTCAAGTTTCAATTTAATTAGTATATATATGCATGCAAAGTCATACTCCAAACGGCAGCCTGTCATAGTGGCAACGTTGAAATAAAGTTAGAAGAGCTCACATCAACTACATATATGGATTTATAGATTATTTTAATTCTGCCTATCGTTTTATATATGGCTCGTAGCTGATTTTATCTTGAAGAAGGTTCCTTCTTTCAATCCCCGTAGGTTATCGGTTTTCTAACTGATCTCAATCTCACAAATCAGGGAAACGTCCTCCAAGATCAGAAAGCAACACTGAATCCTTAACATTTTAGCATTACATTTCCACTGACATGTTTTTCACACTCACGTGCCATTAGTTTGCTTTTACCGAGCAGTGAATTCGAATAATTTGGGCCATTACTTATTAGTTGAAAGATTAATGAGAGTAATTTCGAGAATTGCTGTTTCGCCAATTCCCCCTAAACAATACTCACTCGCCAACCGCAACTTACTACATGCTACATAATCTACAGCTTTTACAAGGAAACGCACATACTTCTTTAGCGCTATATATTGCTGGATGAAGTGGAAAATCATCCCCACCCACGTACCCCATTTTTTTTGCGTCAATGTCTCCCCAATCTCCTTTCACCATATTCTCCACTAAAAAAATATTAATTTACTAAAACTCTTTCAAACTTGAATTTTGCATGCGGATTCCATTTTTGCAAGCTTAACTCCCAAAATTATTCCTTTTAGCAATCATTCCCCATCCTTTCAAATTATCACCAATTTACCGCAATTACACTCCACTCCAGTCATTTACCTAAAAAATGAGTAGCACTCCTCCCAATGCACATTTTTTTCTCCCCACTCACCAACCACTCCTCAATGTAAATCGTTAATTGCGCGTGCATTTTCGAGAAATGCCTGTACTAGTACCGCACATGGAAAAGTGACTTCTCGCGGTCCCAGCTTTTTACTTGCAGACAAAGGGCATCAATTACGCAATTTTCAGACTTTTTGGAGTGGGACTCATTTAGGAAAAGTGCAAAAAAAGGCAGAGCTATACCATTTTTACCACTTATTGCATAAGGTTCACCACCACCGACCAACATCAACAAATGCACCGCTTCCTTTCAAAGCTGAACTTTACTGACTGACTCTGCTCTTGCTACTCCTCGCACATCTCACAGGTCTCCGTCTCCTCACCTCTTATAAATGTACGCGTATTACCACTTTTTTTTAGGTATAAGCTACATCACACGCACCTTTTCCTTCCATAAAAATATGCATTGCCAGACTTGTTTTTTTATACTTGAGGAATGAGACTAATTTTTTTCTCTTCCCGAATTTAAGTTTTTTGTACTGTAGTCCAGTTAAAAATTTTAATTTTTTTAGGGGAGCCCAGCTGGACAATGTCACCCTTCCCCACTAATTTTTCATGAGTTGTGCAGTATAACAATAATTTGATTTGTTAATTTGTTAGTGAGTTTTGTAGAGTAACTTTTCTTTTATAGTGTGGCAAGGGACCTGCTGGCCTGGCGAATAGTAATAGTTTTCGAGTGGCTTATCTTCTTAAGTACGGTTACTTTCTGTCTTCGGTAAAAAAAGAAATCTTTCCATCATTTCGTAACTTCTACAGTTTTCCAGAGAGGAGACTGATAAACCTGGATGAGTGACTGGAGTGGAGCGAAACGAAGTAATAACAAACATAGATATTTTTGTTTACATGGAGGAGAGTAAATAAATAGGGTTCCTTCTTTTATTACCTTCATTTAGCCAGAGGGTACTTAATGCAAATTTATAGTGTGTAGTGTAGTACATAAAGCATTGTTTACAATATTTCAAATGCTGGAGTAGTTACTTGTAAGCACAGCTGGATTCCAGCTGTTGAAAACCTGATAATTGTACACTATATACTGCAAACTGCTGGGGGTTGACTTTAAATATTGGCAACCGATAAATTTTTAATTCCTGTTAAGGGTTTTAGCTTTTTTAGGGTGGGCTATTTAAATCTCGTCAAGTTTTGCTGTCATAAATAAAAAAATTTGTCTCATGTGCCTATTTCAAATTTTATTTACAAAACGTATAGGTACTTTAAGTGGCCTTTTAGATAGATTGATGGCGATAAGCTCGTAGTTATCTCGTCTCGTATATCGTAGATAATTTTTGTATTTTTGAGATTGCTTTTATACGAAATTAATCGAAAAGCGAGCAAACAGGCAGAAATATTGATATTAATAATGGAGGTTATACAAACTGTAGGTACCACTGATTGTGGCTGAAAAAATGTGTAATGAGTTTGATATTATTCTTTACTTTCAGATTAATTATAAGGGGAAGATTGTGGAAAATTAATAGCTTCCTTGAAAGTGTCTAAATAGCAAGCAATAATAGCATGACATCGCTAAACGTCATAAAGGATGAAGCAGGTGAGTTGGAATTGTAAAGGAAAACAGTTTTAAAATTAGCGAATTTTATTATTTTGGTTGATAAAGGATAATTGATAATTTAAATTTGCAATTAGGCCAAAGTTATATACCCGCCAGTCAGAGACCCGATGGTACCTGGCGAAAACCAATTCGAGTTCGAGATGGCTATGTACCTCAAGAGGAGCAACCCGTTTACGTAAGCAAAGGGAAGCAGTTCGCTCAGCAACGATCTCAATGTCCAGTGGGGATGACCATGACAGATGTTCAAACATTTAAATCATCCAACAACAGTTCAAGTGGAATAGGGTACTTTGAAGTTGGGAACTACGAGCCTACACCCACCATTCCTGGCTTAAACTTTATAGAATCTACTGAAGCTGATAAGCCAAAGAGTAAATCGAAGAAATCGAAAAATAAAGGAAAGTCGGAAACTGGTGATAATAGTAGTAGTACAACTGGAAAATCGCAGCAGCCAGCTGCCGGTACTCCAGGAACTTTAGCGCCTTCTTCATCGACAACTTCAACTAATCAGCAACAAACAGATCCGTCTAAGCGACTTAGAAATCTTAAGAAACGGCTGAAGGAAATTGAAGCGTTGGAACAACGAATTGCTAGCGGGGAGCTGAAATCTCCAGAAAAAGAGCAGGTTTGGAATGAATACGTTTATAAAATGAATTCGCTAAGTCAGCTATAGTTAACCTTCAAACAATGTATTAGGTTCTTTTTAACGGATACGACATAAAAAAATGCTATTTTTGATTTTAGCATTTGTATCCAACCAGTGATCTTTATCCAATATTGCGCAGTATTTACGATTTTTCACAATTAACCCTCAAATATAGATGTTGTATATTTCAAATGTTTTTTATTTTCAAAGTATTACGGGTATATACAAGAGAAGTAGTTTTAAAAAATTAATATCTACAACAGTAAAGGTAATTGTATTCCTTATTAATTGTACTTTAATGGTGAGATATGCCCGGAATAAATTATTTTTTTATTAAAAATTTTATCAGTTTTATTTTTTTAAACTTTTATACCTATGACACGTATCACTGCCAGCTATAACTCTGCCAGCACAGTTTTAGTTGAAACTCATGCGGATTGCATAAATCCTCTTCTAATTAGTTAGTTAAGCATTAGTTTATCAAACATTCAATTTTTTCTGCTAATATTTTTGCAGCTGGAAAAGATTCAACGTAAGGATGAAGTGCTGGATGATATCGATGAGCTGGAGGCTCTAGTTGGTCGCCTTACAGTGTGAAGTAAGCGTACTTCAAGGTGTACAAAGCAAATATAATGGTAAAAATTGATAAGGTCGGCCTGCCTTTATCCTTGAAGATTCTTTTAAGCACTTGATTATTCACAAATAGCTAGATGATATTCTAAAGAAATATGTGTAGATGTATGAAAGCTATAATCTACGTATGTATCTACATATACTTATATTTTAAAGTCGTCGACTTTTTCAAATTTCTTAATTTGCTCCTGTTTTGAAAAATAATTCCTATGGGTTAAGTTTTCCATGACTGTATAAAGATGACTGTGTAGCTAGAAAATTAGAGGTATTTCCCTGATGGTTTTTAATCCAATTTTAAAAGTTTTATTGTTATTGTCCAAATCTCATGTACCTATTAAATTAAATATACTTTTTAAATATCCGTTTTAAATCTATTCGCTTTTGCGATTGAAATGAGTTGTTTTAACATTGGTTAGCTGATGTTTCATCATAAAATACCAATGTAAAGACTGTAAATAAAAATGGGCATGCAATGAATGAAAGTAATTTCCATTATGCTAATGCTTCTGCATTTCTATTATGGTTTCGGTCTATGTTTATCTCATCTCAGCATTTTTGAAAAGCCATTTACCAGGAAACAGCTCATTTTTTATCCGTATCATCTGAATTTCTAAAGTTAACACTGCACTAGCAATGCCACATCTCATCTAACTATCAGTTTTGAGCGAACAAAGAGTTAGTGCTACCATTATTGGACTGTTTATAGAGAAAAGAGTCATTCTTTTTAACAAAAGTGCAATCCATTTTTACCAAATGTAGCTTTCCTCACAAATATGCATGCTAGCGTAACGCATGCGCATTGTTTCTGAATAGGAAATGTGAATAGCGCATAAAATACAGTTACATTTTATTACACGTTAATAAGAACAGTTGCTGAATTATGCCAAAAAATGGCAGAGAACTGAATAAGACTTTCTAAAAGAGGATAGTTTTTTCTCAACATTGCTTGTGAAAACAATTTTGTTGGCAGTAGTAGTGCCAACTACCAAATACCAATTATTTAATGTCATCGCACGTCACGATTGTTCAAGATTGAGGAAAATTGTTATGCACCGTCTGCAACTACAACACTGCAATCTTTACCAAGCAAAACTGTCTTCATTAGGCACGAAAGGAGTGGTTCAAAAATATCTTGAAAATTGTTGTCTTTTTCTACCCCACTCAAATGAAACGCTTCATTAAACGTAACAATCTTGCGCATTCCTGCATGTAGCAAAGTAGTCCCTTTTAAACATAATACAGTGGGATCATTCACCAAAAAAACTCCGCTTTAATTTTTACCAAGCAAAACTGTCTTCATTAGGCACGAAAGGAGTGGTTCTAAAATATCTTGAAAATTGTTGTCTTTTTCTACCCCACTCAAATGAAACGCTTCATTAAACGTAACAATCTTGCGCATTCCTGCATGTAGCAAAGTAGCCCTTTTAAACATAATACAGTGGGATCATCCACCAAAAAACTCCGTTTTTACAGCACAGGTACTATGTATCTAATGTATTCAATAAAAAATAAAATGCATTCGTGCAGCATTACATAATTTTTCAAAGGATTTATCTATTTGAAATTTAGGTATATAGAGCACTAGTAGATTCATCAACAATTCAAGCTTTTCGCTTCAGTATAATCGTATAAAAATAAATTGTGCATTTTAAATTGAAATTGGCTGATTTATACTATACCCAGTGCCAATGAAATTTTCACAAAGTGAAATGTTATGCCCCTATAAAAGCAAAAAGCAAGTACAGCAATCTCCTATATCATTCCAAAGGATTGAATTTTGCAATGAGAGGATAACAGAAGGCTGTGTACAGCAGGAACACTAACCATATAATCAAAACTGTTTTACATTTAATCATTTTTATTTGACATCGTATTAATGTAAAAAATATTACAGATATAAGAATCGTATAAATGAGTGAATGCAGTTAAACCTCTGTAAAAAGAGAACAGGAGGGAGTAGACGGATAAAAAATAGTAAAAGCCATTGGTGGTAAGTGGTAATGATGAGATGAAAGCGATAAAACGCGTACTCGCTTACAATGCACCGTGTAATGTACCGGCTTTGCCTCAGAGATAATCTTTGTCTTCATGTGAAAGTTGTTGCCTTTTTTACCTGGATCTGCTGCTCAGGTTGAAAAGTGGATCGCTGACTATCTAAACTTTTTTTTAGCACAGCAGCGTGATTCATGAAACGTTTGAATTCCCTTTTTGCTCTCACTTCGTGCAACACTCAAAAACTCAGGTAGGATAATGGTATAATGATAATGATGCACGATGATGATATAACCTGTGGATTGCAAATCAGATCTGCTCAGCGTTTTTAAAAGCAGCGTGAACAGTGATTCCTACTTTTGCTAACTATATCAGACTTTTATTTTTTTGCGGAAAGGTACCTTTCACACACAATTTTTAGAGGCTGAAGCAAAAACTCGCATTATCAGTGCAGGTAAAATGAATGCGATTTTTATTATAGAAGTAGCTGGCCATGATCATGATGATGGTTATGTGATGTGGATGGCCAACGAGAAACTCTTGCATTAAATCGATGACTAGAGATACCCACTTCCACTTCATTCATATCATAACCAGACAGGTTCTTCTTCTATAGTTGATCATTCTTCCTTATATGGTTTCTGTGTTCATGAAGGGGAAAAAATTTTGTTCTCACAAAGTTTTTACTTCTTGTTCCTTCTGTCAGAATCTGTCAGATGGTTCGTTTAAAGGAATGCATAACGTATTCAAACATACATTATGTAATTTAATAATGTCAAACTATTAGAAGGAATCATTAGAGTATATCTTTTACACAGTAAAAATTTATATATTTTTCACACTTTTCGTTTATATGCATACACTGCATAATCGCTAAGTTGGGCTAGGCTGATGTCTGCCACGTTCATACCGTCGTGAGTAAAGGTTTGGTGGTGATAGTGAGTGGAATAGTAATTTTAATAAAAAATTATAATTGCAAAAGGGTAACGTTAAAATGTAAAAGAGCTATGTGAGATTTTTAAGGCAGTTTTCGTTTGGGAGTTAAACGTGAAACCGGCTAATGAGCAAACTGTAAGGCTGAGGAATTTTCCTTTTATTTTTCGGATTCTTTTCTAAATAAGTTTACCTAAATAAAATGGAGGAGCGCCCGGTAGTAAAGAACCCGCTGTACCTGGGACTTGATCTGAGTACGCAATCTGTAAGTTTTTCATTTTACTTTGGAACATACTATTTGCTGGAAAAATTTTCTGCATTTTGGGATTTGGGAATAGCTGTCCTTATGGTCATACTTGCCTGTGAGTGGCTCATGGATAAAATTCATATTGATTTTTCGTTTTCCATGTGTGTGTGCATCCTGGACTGCCTTTCGGACTGTATGCGCCATATACCAAACTACCAAACAAATTTTTGTCCGAAACAAACTGTACTCTCTTTCTTGCTGTATGGTGACGTAGGTGAAGGCTGTGATCACAAATGAGAGCTTGGATGTATTGTACGAGGCAAGCGTCAACTTTGACAAAGACCTGCCTGAATTCCGGTATGACACTGCTTTGCTAATAAACCATGAGGCATTCGAATTTATACCATTTATTACGATATTTGTGCCGTGCCATTGTAATTCATATTAACCATTCTGTTTCAATAGAACCGTTGGGGGAGTCAACAAAGATGAACGCAATCCAAAAATTGTCTCGGCACAACCAATAATGTGGATTAAGGCGATTGACATTGTGATGGAAAAAATACGGCTCTTGGAGCTCCCTTTTGAAAGCATTGTAGGAATTTCTGGTGCTGGCCAGGTAAATCGAGTTGAATAATAGTGGGATATTATTATATAAATTGTACTCGCCAGAACTGTCATTATTGAAGAGTTAATGAAATGAATTTTTTCAGCAACACGGTAGCGTATATTGGAAAAAAGGTGCTAAAGAAATGCTGCAAACATTAGACCCAGGAAAGTTTCTTCATGACCAGTTGCCATTCGCTTTCAGCATAACACACTCTCCCATTTGGATGGATTCTTCGACCACGGAATATTGCGAGAAACTAGAAAAATTTATTGGTGGACCAGAGGTGAAATCATCTTTAAAACCTGACAAACGATAAACAGCCAGATCAACGTGAGAGATGTGTACACACAAAACTAACCAAAAATGATTTATTTCAGGAATTAGCGAGTATTACGGGCTCAAAGGCATATGAAAGATTTACAGCAAGCCAGATCTCAAAAATATTCAACGTGAGAGATGTGTACACACAAAACTAACCAAAAATGATTTATTTCAGGAATTAGCGAGTATTACGGGCTCAAAGGCATATGAAAGATTTACAGCATGCCAGATCTCAAAAATATTTCAAACCAAGAGGGAAGCATATAACTCCACAGAGGTCAGCCCACGCGATAAAACATATCATATGAAAAATCTTCTGAAACTTTTGACTATCGTACCATACGATCTCTTAGACAGTATGAAATCATCGAATGACATCAACGACCTATGTTGCGTAATGAATGGTTTAAGAGTGAGTCTGCTTTTTAAATGTTTTTCAGAGAATATCTCTCGTCTCAAGTTTCGTCTGCTCTATCTTTCTTGGTGATTATGCCGGCATAGACTACTCTGATGGGAGTGGCATGAATCTGTTGGACATTCGGAAAAAGACATGGGATCCGAGATGCCTGGAAGGGGCGACAAGTTTTGACTCAAACTTAGAAGAAAGGCTTGGCCATCCTATTCCGTCCGAGTCAATTGTAGGAAATGTTTCGAATTACTTTGTGGAGCGATATGGCTTCAGCCCGGATTGCCAGATTGTGGCATTTACAGGGGACAACCCAAGCTCATTCGCAGCAATGGGGCTAGGTCCAACTGACATCGCTGTCAGTTTGGGTACTAGTGACACGCTCTTCTTTCCTCTCGACAATCTTCCAGAGGAAGGTTATGGAGAAGGACATATCTTCGCAAATCCTATTTCGAGTAGGGATAATGTGGGAGATTATTCCCAAAGTTAAAAGTACGAATGAAGTTGATTTTTTTCACTAATGTGCTTACACAACACATAAGTCATCGATACTTAATTTTTGCTATTATTTCAACTGGACCTTGTTACTGCAGATGGTGATCATCGGTTTAATAAGGAAGGCACGAAGCTTACTAAATTCACCAGTAAGGAGGTAGAAGTGAGGTCACTCATTGAGGGACAGTTCCTTTCCAGAAGAATTCATGCTGAAAAAATCGGGTGCAAAACAAGTAAAGAGTCGAAGATCCTTGCAACGGGCGGCGCCTCCTGCAATGAGGATATTTTACAAGTTCTTTCTGATGTTTTTAATGCACCAGTTTACGTTCAGGTATATTATTGCAATAATGACCTTCGATTGCTTCAAAATTATAGTTTTGGTAAAGGAGAACATGGCAAGTAATTATGAGCTTGTCTACATGCAGGAAACATCAAGTTCTGCGGATTTGGGTGCTTGTTGTCGCATCAAACACGCACTTGCCAGAGGAGAGGGAGGTACTTATGCTGAGCTGCTCGGCAGCAAAGCAACTTTCAGGAAAGTCTGTGATCCAAACAGAGATGCCAAAGAGGTTACTCAATAACATAATTTTCGCATAATCCATTATGATGCTCATTTGGGTTTTTTGTTTCATCAGATTTACGACAATATGGCAAAACGGTACGCTGCTTTAGAGAAATCTATCCTGGGATCATAATCATATCATTAGGCTAAGGATAACAGTCCCCTAAAGACAATGCAACTTCTTTCTAGAGAGATAATGACTTCAATCATAAAAACAGAAATTACTTTCGTACCTTAATCTGAAACTAGCTAAAATAAACAAATTGAAGAAATGACGTGCGAAAAGTCGTAATACATTTTTTGCTACATACTACTACTAATTTTTAATGGCATCACCAAGTACAATTTCAGGCCGACAAAAAAATTCTGTAATTGAGGATTTGAGCAATTACTTTATCTCATCAAATCACACCATATTCAGATATGAACAGTCATGACACTCTTGCCCATACGCAGCACCTCCCTTGTAACTTGATCGGTAGCTTCCGCCATAAGCGACACCACTGCCCCCACCTCCCCCACAACCTGAGCTTCCTGCACCGCCCCTGTACCCAGAGCCCGCTCTTCTCCGGTAATCATCACGCATCGCAGCTCTTCTACTAATAATACGGCCATACACCTGACAGCAGCAAAAAATTATAACAACCAGAGCAACCATAAGGAGTAGACCCAACATCACGTAATTGAGAGTTCCGGAAATCATTGCATCCATCTCCGACCCACGTGCAGAGTCCGTTGGAATCGTTTTCAGTGGACCGGCGGGGGCTTCAGGAGCGTTAGAACATCCAAGTTTCTGCAATTGGACAGTGTCCCCCGTCAGTCTGAATATGTCGCATGCTGCCTGTTTCGTCGACTCAGCACTGCTCTCACTGGAATTTGAAGCTGGCGCAGGCTGTTGCGTGGACATTTTATACTTTTTGGGTCACCTTTGGGAAATCCTTCAGTTCAGTTGTATGCAAAATTTAGCGGCTAGCTTGTACTCGTTATCGCTGACCGAAAGACTCTCGCTTTCCGCACAAATGTACATTTCAAGATGGTACTGGCTGATAGTGACTCATAAATTTGTCATTGCTGGGGGATGGGTCTTCGAGTGTAATTTGAACATCTACATCTCTCCACATGCATGTAGTTTTTATCAAGGCTTTTGTAATTAAAGAAACAGTCATGGTGACGGGCCATTTACAAATTGCCTATTAGATACAATGACGATCTCTGTCTTTTGCGTAGTCCTTGGTCTTGACGACATCAAGTTTGAACTTCGAGTATTAAAAAAAGTATGAAAGTAACAATTAGATAGTCTTTTACAACATAATTTGTAGCCGTTAGAGGCTACAGCGTATAATTATAGACAAAATAGTATAACAATGAGGGATATGTCAATAGCGAAGAAAATTTACTATTAAGTAATTATGTTGACCTTAGCAAAACAACATCAATTTTTCTAGTGGTTTTTTCTAGCCTTTTTCTAGTATTTAACGTTGAACAATGCGCATGCATTATTATAGAAAAATGTGCTGTGGCTATGGCTTAAAACGCAAAGCATTTTGTGGTCAGTGAGTCATTGATTTTTTATGTACGCTCGCACACAAGCGTATGTCCTCCGGAAGGATAACGATAAAATTCAGAAAGGCTAAGGCATGTCTTACAGATTAAGAAAAAAAGGGGATAGGACCCTTTTTTCTTGCCCACTTACCCTATCTGAGCGGTAGTATTTTTAATGTTGCCTTCACCGACTGCATATGAATAGGTGAATTTAATACGTACATTATGGTGACACTTACACATGGGATTGTCAATAACTGCTTTTAGAAGATAAAAAAGAGGTGAGTTGTGTGCGAGTGTGCTAAGCGCTAAGCCCTCATGGGCAAATGTGTTTTTATAAGAAAACTGCGACTGAGCTAAAAGGTCCTACACTGACCCTCGAATTCTATTGGGAATCTGTCCCTGAGTCATTAATATTCCAACGGAAAAATAAATTAAAATAAATTTTTCAACAGAGACATTCAATATCTTTTTTTAGCCCAAAAAAGGCATGAAGGTCTGTCCCTTTAAACTAGCTGGGATAGGTAAAATAATGGATCCATAGACATTTTTGACATGACTCATTGGCATTTATTTTGAGTTAAAAGAGAACCAAAAAACTGAAAATATTTTATCTCTTCAATGTGGAGTGAGTGAGGGTAGCGCGCACAGCAATCAACATAACATTTCATAGGACTTTGCCCATGAAATTTCAATATATAAATGTTTATGAGGAATAATAAACGGATATTGTGGCATTTATTCGTGATATATGTAATATATGTGCCATGTGCTAATATAGTTACATAAATGAAAGGAAAAAGCCACACATCTGTGTGACTGCGCGAACAGAAAACCAGAAGAGAGAGACCAGAATCTTTGGATGATTAGGTCATCATTAATAGCTAATATAGCACATAATTGACTTGCTCGCATGTGTAATGTATTCAGCACAGATTGCAAATAAATAACTGTACGGGGATGTAAGCTGCCTCAATACTCTCAATAAGGCACTCATGCTCGTCATTTTTTTAATTCTCGTAATCTCGTAAAGTGAAGACAAGATTGAAGAGAAGATACTTTGACAGGATACTGAAGCTGCCTTACTTGCTTGGAACGAGCATTTTTAGTTATAAAAAATAGTGTAAGCAAACTCATGTCGCTATGCTAGCGCGTGACGTGCACAGGTCTACCAGTGGAAAGCAGAGCACTACTGTACGGACGTAAAAGAATCTTGAAAGGAACTAGTAAAAGCTTAAAAAGCCTATTCATAAAACACTCGAATCTCTTCGCTGGAGTCTTGTTAGTGGTAATTACACCCTTGCATTCCTACAGTAAAATTATGTGCAGTTGTCGACAATGACTGGTCTCGAACGCGGCACCCTTTCATTCCTAAACGAAAAATCGTGAATCAGTGACTGTAGTGTTGTGGTTGACAATGAAATTTTCTCACACAGTGATAAAAAGTTTGCTGCACCCCTTTCGTCCAACAATGGTAAAATTGTGAGGTTGTTGTTAATTTAACTAATAATGCAACAATGAAAGGTATCTCAGTTATCATCTAATAAAGTGTCCCCTTCCCAGTACGGAACGAAGACCTGAAGATCCTATATAAGGGGAGATGTTGTGAAGGTCGCGCGGACAGTCTTGAAACAGTCTTTGATTAGATTAAACTCGTATTGCAATTGCAACTGCATACCCTCCTCTCACACAGAAGCTTACTTTTTGAAGATTGCTATGTGGGCTATGCACAGCGATAAAAGTTAACTGACGAGATTTTAATTTGCTGTTGAGGCTTTTTAATTTATGACCATGAACGTTTCTCAATAACACTCATTACATACTTGTCAGTACCCCGGATAGATATTTTTCTAAAATATTGTTATTACGGTTGTTTTGAAGTGAAGTATGGTATTCAGTTAATTATACTTATTCAGATATTTTGAATTTCATTAGTAATGAATAACGGCAAGGGAAACAAAGCATTTGTTCCTGGGGACTTTGAGTTGGATCCAATGAGCAAAATGGGGCAGATGTTTGAAGAATTTTGTGATCTCATAAAAAAGCCAAGAATAGACTTTGATGGGGAAGCTTCCTTTAACGATCATTTGAAAAGAGTCAAAAGTGTTCTAAGCGGAAATGTGGAAACGATTTTCAAATCGGACATCGCCGGAAGAAATGTCTTTCACATCCTGGCTCAAAACCGTACGTACAACTCTTTTCCTTATTTCGTTTGTTTTTTCAGTTCATTTAATGCAGCTGTTTTCCTTCAATTTATATTATTATAAGCGATATAGTTCAAGTTCAGCCTTACATACATACATTTACGTTTGTGTTTCCTTTTTGAGCTGAAAGCTAATTGTGCAATTCCTTATAGCGGATAGAAACTTAGATTTACTGAGGATTTTTACACCATTCATTGATGGCAGCCATGCAGCCGAATCAGAATACACTTCAAAACATCACTTGGAGAAATTGCTTAGTGCTCAATACGGTAAAAGCAGCAAGTCAACGCCAGTTCATATTGCCGTAAATCACGGCTTTGCTGAATTTCTCAGAGCAATTTTTAACACATATCCACACTTGGTCAACAGTCAAGATGGAGCTAAAGATACGCCATTACATTTAGCAACAAAAACTAGTATGAGCTAACAATAATTGACTAAATAACATTAAAAATTTTGCGAGGTAGTATACATGAATGTTTATGCAGCAATTTTGCACGATATTCAACAGGCATGCCAGAAGCTCTAGAGTGTATGAAAATTATCGTAGACATAGTGGAACGCAATGATCTCATAGAACTGATAAAGGCCAGAAACGTTAGGGATCAAACTCCAGTTCACACTTTATGCACAAAAGTTCCAGCGAATGAAAGTGCCCGTGTCATAGAAAAATTGAGTCTACTTCTACGATTTCCATGCACCCACGATATCATGACACTTACCGATGACACCAGGAAGACGCCTCTCCATTTACTCTGCAGCCAAGATGACCAGTATAGGGGTAATGTGATATTTAAACAAGTGCCATTGCTAATTTACAACTTGCCCATAAATTTCAACTAGTCTTATTATTACTTTCTCTAATCAGACCTAGACAACAATCCAAATGTGCAAGAGCTTCTTCGGCAATTACTAACGTCAAGAAATGTTGGAGTAAATCATCAAACACGAGACTCTCACTCGTTAACTGCACTCCATTTGCTTACGATCTCAGAATGCCCCAAGCTGATAGCCATATTACTAGAGACTGGCAAAGGCGTTGATCTTACAGTTAAAGATGCTCATGGGCGCATGGCAATTCATTACGCTACGGAGAAGGGTAACCTTGATTTTTTACTTTCTAAAATGTACCTACGCATACCTGCTCTGTGTAATGCTATAAACGTGTAATTACATGTCATACACTTAATTGCATAGCCATTCGACAAAAGAGCCACGAAGTTATCAGGAAGCTAGCGGACTGGCCTACTTTCGCTGAGAAAATAAAAAATAGCAAATCCAGTCTTGAACCTCAAGATGCGTATAGAAACTACATCATGTGGGATACATTCAATGACATCGATGACGGTAGTGACAATAATTGCTTTTTAAGTTCAATTTAACCGCAAAATGACTTTGATTTAAATTTAATTTTCAAAAATTACATATACTGTGTACAGGGAGCTTAAATACAGCTATGACTTCAGCCTGCAAGGCACAATCAGCCAAAACAGTTCAGTATTTTCTGGAAAATGTATATGATGCTAAAAGAAACTTTGGTATATGGTAAGCTCAAGTGCAACTGTACCTACTAAAATTATGCATATCTTTCGAGTTATATATTTTAATGCAACTACTTCATTGTTAATTTTTAGGTTTGAAGGCAAAGGCAGCGCAGACCAAATTTTTGGTTTGAAGCATGTATACAAGCGAACTCCAGCAGCACTTGAGTTCCTATTTGATAAGTCGATTCAAGTGGACATGAAAGAAAGCAATGAAATAAGAGTGCAATTTCACACAGACATAAGGTAATCTTCCCTTCCTTTAACAGTACTTATAAGCGAAAATTGGTATTTATCAATTAGCCCCATATTCCTCTTTCCCTTTCTAACAGTGCCCTAACAGCATTGGATAGGCCGATCAAAGATGAACAATCAACCACAGCAGAAACGGAATATCTCAGTTATGCAAATCACTGGTCTGAAGACACGCAAGCAAAACTTTTGCTACATCCTTTATCTCAATGCGCATTGCATGCAATTTGGAAGAAGATGCTTCCATATCGGATTATATGGACAATATTGAGTGTAATTTTGCTAGATTATTTTTTGTGCATTTGAAACTGTGTCTTAATCAAAACTTTTTCACATATTTCAGGCTATCTGGCTTGTTGCATACTTGTGTCTAGTTCCTCTTGAATATTCAGAGGAGGAAAAGGCATATCCTCCACATCAAACTGTGGCGGCTGGAGTGCTAATGATACTTACAACTATCAGCTCCTGTTATTACATTTTCGAGGGAATAGTAACATTATACTTAAAGGAATTTTGCGGACTTCCGAGAAGCAGGATTCTCAACTGGTGCCAAATGATCCTTACAGGACTTGTAGCTGGCACGGTTTTGCTAGCTAAGGAACCAACTGCAGTTCATTTTAATTCAGCAGCGGTAAGATTACCAGATTATGCTTTGTCAAAAATTCTTCAAAATGCATTATGCAAATTGCTCATATACTTTAATACTTATTCAAGGCTGGAATATCACTCTCATACTTCTTATTCTGGCTGAAAATGGGCATAATTGGTGTCCGAGTAGGAATGGAGAGAGAGTATCACTGGCAGGTTTGGCAAATAAAGAATATTAATTGTCAATTTTGAGGAGCAACTTTACACTAATGTTTTCTCATTGCAGACACTTAAGAAGATTTTGAGAGCAATTTTCTGCGTCCTCCCCATCGTCTTTGGATTTTTACGAGCTTTCCAACAACTATTACCTGATGTAAGTTACCGTTAAATATTATTTTAAATGGTATAAGTGCTTTCTTATGAAGGTCATAAGTTATTTATTAAATTGTCTTCCTTCTACTTATAGTATTTCTCTGGGGGCTTCTCCTGGGCATTTGTGAAAATGTTTGTGATGATGACAGGAGAGCAAGACTTTAAAGAGATGTACGAAGAGTATAACAAACAAACTGCCAGTAAAAATGCCACCGGTGAAGATGGTAGCAGTGCTGTCATTGTCGACCAAGGGGACTCGTCCTATTTTTTCTTTAGTTGGATGCCATATTTGTTCTTCCTGTTCTTTCTATTTCTGGTTTCAATCAGTTTCTACAATATGGTTACTGCAGTGGCTGTTGACGAAATTCAGGTAGGCAAAAAGTGCATTCATGCAATTTTACCTCGGCTGATGTCACCGCTGCGTCACCTTTCCCTTCGAAGTAGTAGCTTTATAATCATTTCTATTCTTTGAACCAGAATATGCGAAGAAAACTTGAAATTCATCAAATCATGACCCAACTCCGATTGGTCAATTACGTTCAGAGGACCATGGTTTCCCTGCTGAATCCTATAATAAAATGCATACCTTGTTGTGAGAAAATTCTACCATCTTATATTTCTTACAGGTAAGAATTAACGACTCATCTCATGGCTTATATCATATAGGCACTACGAATGTGTTACTGAATTGAATTGAAAATCCTACTAACATGCAATTTTATGACATTATTAAATGCACTTCTTGAACTGCGATTGACAGGAATACTGGAGCGGATGTGATATTAAGCCAGAAAATTACATGGTACATTGACTACGACGATAAGAACAGAACAGGGTTTAGAAGCATCGTAGATGAGGTCAAGAGAATGTTAACAACAAAAGGAAGTTCGCCGGAAATCCTATGTGGAAATCGTCTACCGAAATATATAAAACTTATGGTTTTTGAAATGTATCAAAAGCAGCTATAAACATGTTCAGCGGATTATACATTTTTCGAGTTATTTACAGTTTTAATTTAGAAATTAGTAATTAGAAAACCATATAGGTATAGATAAATATTTGATGCATGCATTTTGCATCATACAATTTTATTCATAGTTGTTTTTAAAATATTATAGATATATGATGGTCTGTCGCCCTTTCCAAATACCTGTTTAGAAAGCTATTTTAAAATTGTACAATGTTTTACAAGTAAGTACTGAAGTAATAATAATTACCTAAACTTTGTTCATTCGTTCTATGCATTTATTGACTTGACGCTTTTAAATAAAATACCTAAGCCAGTTTTTTTAAAAAAAGGATTGAGAAATTGAAGGTCTGTGGCAAACTATAAATTTATTTTAAACAATTAACATGAAACAACACATTTTAGCATAACACTGTTGTTCATCAAGACGCTATCAAGATTTGAAATTGATTGAGAAATTGAGATAATAGAGCTGACTGAGCACTGAGCGCATCTTTTTCCTTTGCTTTGTCATTCGTCGCCTCCTGCCAACCTATGCTCTGTATCTACGGTAGAGGCTCTACCTGTCAATTTTTGCACATGGTCTCGTCTCGTGCTCGTGCTTGTGTACATGCTTTGGTAAACAAATGCACTGGCCTAGCATTAACATGTTCGTATTGAAATCAACGTCAGCTGCAATACAGCTGTTTCACATGGGAAGTGTCAAAATCAACTTTATTTAATTGGAATTGGAGCAGTAGTGATGTGATCTCGACGTAAGATTAATTGTGTTGATAATTTTCTATAACGAACCAAGATGGATGACTCTGCTCAAGTCAGCAGTGAGAGCAAACTGTCGTCGTTAGTGTCAATAGAAGAAAGTTCAGCAAAAAATTCAATTTGCCCAAGTAAAACTACAGTCTATCTAGGGAACATAAGTTATCACTTGACAAATAATGATCTCATTCAGCTACTAGAGCACTGCGGAAAGGTTGTATGGTAAGTTGTGAAAAGTTAAGGTCGAAGGTGCAACGATTTGTCTTTAGTCGATTTTGCATTCAATTTGCACTTGACTATTAATTTTGCCATTTTGCATTTCAGTGCAAAGATCGCAAAAGATCGAATTACTCGGAAGAGCAAGGGATACGCGTTCGTTCAGTTTTTGAAGACGGATGATGCCCACAAATGTGTTCAAGAGTATAATGGGGTTGAGGTAAATCTCTTGACTTTGCTTATTTATGTAGTAATTAAATATTTATAAGGCAGATAAAGTCATTTGTTGCAAAAAATGTGCTCCCTTTAAATTTTTCACTTTTGCCCTTCAAAGATGTTTGGACGGAAGTGGTCGTGCAGTATCGCAAAAGACAATGGACGATCCTCAGAATTTATAACGAAGCGATTTTATCCAGATAAGAGCCGTTGTTATGAATGCGGTGATTTTGGCCATTTAAGCTATAAATGTTCGAAAAACTCATTGGGCAATAGAGAGCCCCCTCCTTCCAGAAAAAAGAAGAGAAAACGAAGTAGCAAACTAGAAAGGGAAATGGACAATAATGACGATGATTCAACATCAGAGGAAGATAAAGGGGAAGAAGAAGAAGAAATTGATTCACTGAGTGCTGCTATTAGTTATCAGGTAGGTAATCAATAAAACTAACAATTAATATTATTAGAACTTTTAAAACTTTTTTTAATTAAAAGACTAAGTAAAATTGCTGATTTTCGTTAATTTACAAAACTCAATTATATATATTTTACAATACACTTACCTTATCTGCAGAGAACCAATGAAGAACTACAAGAGTACAGAAACAAGGTCGCGAAAGGGGACTACAGCATGCCGGATTCAGAAGGTCACCCAAAGCGGCCGAAATTCGTCAAAGATGGCTACTTCAGTGACGAGGAATGTCTTGAAGATGATCATTGACGACAAACTCAAACCGAATAAAATCCGGATTTGTAGATTATGACTTTTTGACGATGGTACAAGGCAAAGGTGGGGTATCATGAACCCACTTTTGTTACTTACCAATTTATTCACAAGAAACTTAGTTATAAATAAAATGAACCATGTTGTCTACATAAAAGGGAAATAAATCAAAAGCACGAGTAGGTGCCTAATTGATCAATGATATTTTATATTTCATAAGCTTAAACTTCCCACTCTGTGTTTGGCACTGAAACGTTTAGATATTCAAAGATTCTAAATATTAAAAAAATTTTGCCATTAAATAAATATATACTGATATTACTGGTCAATGCTTTGGTAATATTAATTGAAATTGTTCATAGCAAAGACTTGATCTCAGCGAAACATAGCGTCTAATTCGAGTCTTTGATATTTCTAAACATGAACTGACAAGCTGACAAGGTAATTAATTATTTATTAAAGGCACATTGGCCACACCGGTATGGAACTGTTGTCCGGTAGTAGCTCAGGCCCTGTAAAATTAAAAACTGCTAGGTATGGCTGCGCCGGGCGGGACCTATAAAACCTATTAATATCAATAATATTTACAGCAAACAGTGAAACGGTGACAATAATAGTGATAAACATAAAGAGTATGATGTGATTTGTATTTATACACCATCCATATTTCACCCTACACAACACACAATACATAACAATAACACATGCATATTGTTTGACACGTGACGACATGAATATGAGTCTAGTCTTTGTACAGTGCCGCCCTGCCTATAGAAAAAGTGATTGTAATTACAATTTAAAATTCATTTTTGGCATTTCATTGTATTATTCCCATTCTCACGCATTGGCATTACTGCCGTGTAATGCAAATCATAAAGATTTAATATCCAGTCATTTGAATAATCATTCATGGAGTGATAAAGCAGAAAAGTATGACTCCAGACCGGACAAAAGAACAAGAATGAAGACCAGAGCCACACACGGCGGCGACGACAACAGGAGTTATTAGTAGTCTTGTTTGTGCCAAGTTGTGCCTTCTTTTTCTCGTTCCATACAAGTTCCATTCCTCCTCGTGCTTCGCTTCCTTTTCTTCATTCTTCCCTAGTAAAAAATATGATAAGGCTCGTCAAATTGAACTTCTCATTACACAGACAACAGATGACAGATGAGTCAACTTGTGACTTTACAATCAACAGTGCTATATGCTGCTATTGTAAGTGCTATGCTGCCGTGCTTTTTTTTGAAGAAAGATTATTAATCATTTAAATAATTTCGGATATCTGTAATTTTCTTTAACTGAAGCCATATCACATATTATAGTATGATTATGGTTACCTACCATACACCTTAAGTATTACAAATTTACAACAACAGAGAGGCTTCGAGGCCGAGGCCGCCTTTTGAAAAAAAAACGAGTGTAGTTCCGTAGCATCAAGAGTGAAGCGACCTAGCGAGTAGAGCCTTGTATTGATAGTTACTTGGAGACATTTTTATGAGAACCGAAAACCCCCCTTCGCTGCATGCAGCTCCAATTTTGGAAAGGTAAGATAAGGTATTAGGTACGGTGTGATTTGCTTTGCGGAAGCCACTAAAAGTAGATGTAAAGTATGAACATAAAACATAAATAAGGCATTCGAGTGCACTCACCTGACCCATTCAATAATCCACATCGCAGCATTAATAGAATTTAAAGTGAGCCCTATTTATTACGTAGAGAGGCTGCAGTAGTGACTTGGTTAAAAACAGTTAATGAATTACCAATTTATTACCTATTAATAATAAATATGAGTTGAGTTTTTTTGTTGACTACGTTTCAGGTTGAAAAGATTATAATAAAAATCTAGTTGGTGGGATAACTTGGACCAGCTAAGTCGCTTAGGCTGAGTGAACTGGAACAGAGGTGTTTTTATTTTTAGCATTTTTAAAAAATTACTAATACTGGCTTGGATACTCCTGCTAGCAAGTGTCACCAGTTTCAAGCCAGATAATTAAGATGAAGATAAAGAGCGAACATCAGAAGTAAGAAAAACCCTAAATTATTAAATTCAAATTCTTATGGAAAATGTATGCTTTATTATTCAAAATTGAAAATGACTTAATTTTTTCAATTAAAACTGAAAGGATCAAGCAAGAAATTGTTGATACAGAAGATGAAGATCAAGGGAGGTATCACGATCACGACAATTCAAGCATAAGACAATACAAAAAAGTGGAAAAGGAAAAGAAGAATGACGAAATTTTTGCGATTAAAACTGAAAGGATCAAGCAAGAAATTGTTGATACGGAAGATGAAGATCAAGGAAGGTATCACGAAAATTCAAGCATAAGACAAGAAAAAATAATGGAAAAAAGAAAAAAGAAGAAACGGAAGCGGAAGTCATTTTCAAATTACAATAGCGCAGTGTCTCATATCAAAATGCGGAAATGGAAACCTGTGCTTGACAAGCAGCACGTGGACTTTGAAAAAAAATTCCGTCTGAAGCCACTTTCAATAGTTTGCTTGGATTTATTAGATCTGCCTATCGTATTTCGTAATCCTCTAAAGCCCTCATTAAATCCCAATTCCATACCTCTAACATCAGAATCCAAGCTGCCTATGCCAGCTTCCAGGGAGGCGTTGATTCGAAGACTAGAACGAGATAAGATAACTTGGTTTAAGAGAAAGTTGACCAAACAAGCTTTAAAATTGAATGCTAAGGACTCTAGTAGTAGTGACTCTAGTAGTACTGTCTCCAGTAGTAGTGCCTCCAGTGTAAGTTTTGCTCCTATCAATGTGAAAGTGCGAAAAGCCTCAGAGTTCGAGAAGAAGAGGAAATTGTTGAATGTGAAAGAGCAAAAGACACCAGAGTTCGAGAAGAAAAGAAAATTGTTAAATGTGAAAGAGCCAAGGCCTCGCGAGTTCGAGAAGGAAAAGAAATTGTTGAATTTGAAAGCGCATAAAAAGAGCTCAGAGGTCGAGAAGGAAAGGAAATTTTTGAATGTGAAAACGCAAAAAAGGATCTCAGAGTCCGAGAAGGAAAGGAAATTATTAAAAATACATCGTGAGGCTCAAGCCAAAGAGGTAAAGATAAAGGAAATACAAAGGAAAGCTGAGAAAGTAGTTGCCAGACATACTAAGCAGGCGGAAGTTAAAAAAGAGAAGGAACAAGCGCTTGCACTGGCTGAGGAGCGGGAGAGGGAGAAAAAATTGAAAAAACTGTTGAAGGCACAGAAAAGAGAAAGTGACAGGGTGAATTGGGTGAAAAACGTTCCGTCTGTTTTGCCCAAGCACCGTATTTTAGAGGAAGTAAAAAAGCCAATTGTAGCTCTGAAAATTCCACAAAATTCGCAACTGGTACAACGCCCACCTACAGAATACAGGATAGAAGAGAATCTCAAATTGGGAGACTTAGCTAGGGAAGTGAGTAGACTACTGAAGTCTGATGTGAAGGTCGAAACACCTGTGATACCAGACTGCGTTGATGACCTCGGGGAGTACACCGTTAAGAAAATAGCATGGTGGTTTTTGAAAAATGAGAAAAACCCTCCAAGCCAAGGTTTATATCATCCGGAACTTCATGATAATGATGATTTAGTGTCAATTCGTTCGGATGATTTTGATTGGCCTAGTGACGTGAGCTCGACTAACGGATGCGTCAGCGACCCTGAGGGCATTTTTGCAGATGTTCCAATAGAAATATCGAAACTTAATGACCCCGATTGGAAAGATGAATATTGTGTAATGTCATGTATCTTATTTAGTTTTTAGCCATAATTGATATTACATAATTTTGCATTTAAAATGTACATTAAATTTGTAAGATTGCAAACGTATTTTTATTTTGTATCCTCTGCATTTTCGTTAGGGTGAAAATTCATGCTACGCCCAAATTCGTAGAGAAAACACTACCGTTAGTAGGATGGACATAGAGCAAATAGATGCAAAATTTAGAAACTTTTTAAAAATTAAACCTGGAACCAACTATAGCAAAAGCAACTTTGAGGTAACAAATAAACATGAATAATGTATGTAATTAATATTTGTTTAAAATTGCATATACAACAGAACAGACCAATTCGAACTTACGGTTTAACAAACATGCCAAACATAAACTCAAGTTTATTCCTATACAGACAAAGTGCATGCTTTGCAAGGACCGGATCAAGGGCCAACGGAAATTGGGAGAGCACATACGAAGCGAGTCTCATAAAAATAATTTTCGCAACTATAGTAAGTTACCTTTAATTTGGTTAAGCCTGATAAGCTGAGTGCAAGGCCTTGCACTGATTTGTTTAGTCTTATCTGCTATCTTAATCTTATCTCATATCTTGAACTGTTTGTTTGCATGACAGGTCTGAACTTAGCAAGTTATGAAGAAGATATACAAACACCTGTGCCGAGGAAGGAATTCATTGCTAAATTAGTAGAATATTCTGTTAAGGACCCTCGAGGAGCTGGAGCATCTTCTACCGAAAAGTTATTATCAGGTTGGTTACTGACATTATTGAGACATTATTATTAACGATTGGTGATGAGGACATCGTGCTTACAATTCAAACTTCCATGAGACGGGGTTTCATCAAAACTATTACTATTACTTTTTTTAGCACCGCAGGGTTTTACTTTATCAAATAATTCAATCATTGATATGCATAAGTTGATTTATCCTACATAACTTTGCTATCTCTAAATCTCCAACTAAATAAGCACTTAATTTCTGTTTATGAATCGAATTATAGGTACATATGTATGTGTGATATCATATGTACATTTAGGATATCAGTTAAAGTTCTGTTTTTTCGATTTTAAACAAGCTCAACGTATAATTAATATTTCAGAAGGAAAGAAGGACTCAGTACAGAAAATAAATCCCACACGATCTAATAATGGTAGTGCAGGTCCAATTATTGCTGGGGATGCTGCTGCAAATATAGAAGTTCACGAGGAACCCATTCCAGATCATATGTCTTTTGCCAGTATTCAAAATTATGATATTTCATCAGATGAGTCCTTGATGCAAGTGAAAGTTGCTCTTCGAACTTCAGGAAAGTGGGATAAAGATTTAGAAGGAAGGTGGAGAAAATGGAGAGATGAAGAAACAAAGTTAGCATTTCTATCCTATTATCTTTATCTTTTCTTTTACTTTAAAATGTGGCTTTAAATATATTTAGATACGATACACCGCGTCTGTGTCTAATGTGACTAATTTTCTTGGCTTTACTGATAATTTTGTGCCAATTAGACTCGCTGCAATCTACAACAATCGGAGGGAATATTATATCCAAGAACCTGAAAAACACCCAAAGTACGAGGAAGAGTGGTTAAAGTTCTGGGATAAGAAAAGTTCACAGCTGGAATCAGAAGGTCGTGACGTAGAAAACCACAATTTTTTAAAGGATTGGTACCCGTTTTGGTTGAAACGAATGCAAGAAATTATGAAGATGGAGGTCGAGAAAAAAGTGTAAGAACGACACTCGATTTGGGATTGGTTGCAAAAAACTACATTTATACAATTGTAGATGGACTAAAATAAACACTTTTTGATGTCAATTAATTGTAGATCTGATTTAAAACAAAGCTTAAGTATCGACAAGCACACGCTTCGTAGGATTTATGGGATCTCTGCGGAAGCTACAAACAGAAATGTGAAGAAAGTAATGCCAATGGAAATGGAAGCAAAGAATTCTAACATAGTTAAACTTCAGAGTCCAATAAAAAACAAATCCAGTCCAAATACTGCTAGATTTCAGCAAAATCATTCAGGAAACTATCAAGGCCGTTATAATCCATACCACCGTGAACATAACAAGCAATATGGCAACCAAAATGAAAAATGGGGTAACAGGTATCAAAATCGAGACCATCGATATCCAAGTCAAGACCATCGATATCAAAATCAGGACAACCGATACCAAAGTCGAGACTATCACTATCAAAATCAGCAATATCGACATAACTATAAAAATTAAAAAACGCAACTATCTATCCAAACTTTCATTTTCAGACGTGTACTAATAATATTAGTACAAAAAAACACAAGTGTTCACAGGGATAAATATGTTTGGAAGAATAATTGCGTAATTAGATTCCCGTTAATTATCCAGTTATGTTAATTGTTAATTTGTTCCAGTTATCTAGTTCATAAATATATAATATAGGTATCTATGTATAAATAAATATTTCTACTATTATATTTACGATATATATATGCATATCATATATCGTGTTGCAATTAAGATATGTATTCTTATTTTTTATTTTTTGTATTGTATTTGTGTGCCTGTTGATTGTTTTGTCTGTTTTGCTATTTTATGGCTGGATTCCGTTTTGATCTTTGTGTACAAGAGGGAAGAATAGTTGATTGTTCAACTGACATTATTGTAACACAAATAACATAATGTTAATAAAGTCTTATCAAATCAAATAGACCAAAACGTGATCATGATTACCTTTAACCTTAGAGTAGGCTTATTAATTTAACCGAAAATATTTATTCGTTCACTTTCAAGGACTTCTCAATAAATTATTAAATACCGTTTAAGAATTAAACTACTAGTATTTTGTTAACAGGAATTTCTCGTTGCCAAACCGTTTGTTATGCATGGGCAGAACTGCTGTCTAAATTGTTTCCCCGTTTCCGATCATTACCCTTCCTTTCATCCTAGGTTAGGTTCTCCAAATTCAGATATAGTAGCAAGAAAAAGCCTTAATCGTTGCCATCCTGGTTCAGTAAAAAAAGTAAATCATAAAGTGAGACGAAACTCTTGAATCAGGAGATATAGTTCAGTTCGTTTATGGTGTCTGCTGATCTGATCATGATATTTAATCTTTAAAAAGATAGTTCAGAGTAACACAGCTAATTAGAAATGAAAATACAAGTATACAAATTATTTTCAGCATTTGGGGTAACACGATACACGTTAAAATTGGTAAACGTGGATTGGTAATGGTAAGTATCGTGAAGTTTTTTTTTGCCATAAAGTCCAGATCATTATAACAATAGAACTTGATGCCTGTGAACAAGGTGCCAAATTAATAAGCTTGCCGTAATTAACTTGGAAGGATTTTGTTTCTGTAAAATGGCACGACAAAATTTTATAAAGTTATTTTGGAAAGTCTTCAGCAATTGCTATGTTCCGTTAATTTTCTGCTTGAGATGAATTATGCCCATCTGAAAAAAATCCGCTTCAAGCCTTCCTCATTTTTTAGCAATACGGAAATATATTTTCCCTGCGATGACGATGACTCTTATGAGCATATCATGTTCACGAAGTGCTTCAAAAAATATTCACGTCCTCAATGACGGTGACATGTGCAGCAAACGGAGCAGAACTGTTTCGTAATCATCACTTTCAGATGTTTCTCATGTCAGACTCAGACCGAAAGTACTCCCAAAAGCTTCGAAACTACTTTTACAGATTGTTTGCCTGAAGAAGCATTACTTATGTACAGCTTAAATCATGCATCTTGTCAAGATGATCCTCTTTTATTTATACCACTCCAAAAAAGCTGAGGAAAAGTCACCTCAATTTTCCTTTTAGTACATAAAATATAAATCCGACTTTAATTCGTTGTAAATACCACAAATCGCTGTTTACATAAATACGTTGCATGTGCTTGCTATTGATGTGTTATCAAGCACATAATGGCAAATCACTTTTGGCTAAGCTTAAGTCTCTGTCTACTGCCGCTGTTTATAGTCATATAGCATCGCATCCAAAACCACCACCGCTGGCATTTTTTATCAAGTTGACGGAACAGCACGGACATGTGAAACTCGTTCTTTCGTAACGTCACTTCCTACTCCTTCACTCGGAATCAGAAACCTCAGTGAGCTGCGTAAGTCGTCGACTTTTGTCACCATCACCAATCTCCCTAAATAGCCAGCTGCGAAAACTACATTCCCAAAGGTGATATAGAAAACTGAGCTCAGCTATTTCATACATTTGGCCAGCACATATTTTAATCTATAGAAAATATGACAGCAATATTCCGTTTTGTATACATGCAAAACATAAAATAAATTACACAATTACATCTGATATCGATCTCCACTGATTGGATCCAAGTGAAACCCTAATAGCATGTATACCTTTTCCTCTTTCCTGCTGTCCAGCACAATTTTTTGGCAATTCTCAATTTTTCCCTTTCCTTCCGTGAGTCGCCAGCATTACTCAGGTTAAGCATCCCACTCTGCTTTCTTATAATTAGTGAAAGCACCCGCAGCCCACATTTCGTGCTTCGGTGATATGATCGAAAAAGACGTACCGACTTCCATTGTCAAAATATAAACACTATACCTATCTACCCATATTCTGTTCCCAGCCAGGTATGCTATCTTGATCTGACATTTTTGCCACTTTCCTGTGGTCTAGTCTAATGTGTAAGTACTCTTGGAGCAGACTTTTTTTTGCAAACAAAAGCTGTACCTATCCACCCGTTACACATGCGAACACACGTGCGTGTGCCGTGTTATCGTGTTGCTGGAGAGCAGTTAGGTACCTACCCTATTCCTATGCCTATACCCACTACTTTTCCCCCATGTTACACTCGACAGTACTTACTGCTCTTTGCGCGTAGGGGAAAGCAAGGGGAATAGGAGCATCCACTTTCTCCTTCGAACATTTATGGCCGAGAAAGTGCGTGCCAAAGGAAGTAAACTCTCGCGTCGCAGTTCGTGCCCTGTTCATAATGGCAAAGCTCAGCTTTCCTGTGATGTACTGATTGTGGCTCCCTTTCCAAACAAAAGAGCTGAGCCAACAGCTAATATTGCCAACTTAACTGCTTTTTATACATCGATGTGTGTGATGGTAGGTATTGATATTTTAGCTGGAGAAGGGAGTACCTACTAAAAACTCAGTAGACAGTTTTCCCCGTTCCCGTAATAAAAGATGTGTTCTGGAGCTGAAATATTTTTTTGTGCATTTTAGCCAAGATGAAATGAGATGAATCCAACAAGTTCGTCCTCGTTATAATTCGTGCACATTTTTTGCTCCTAGCACCCACCTCCTCCCTAGCTCTTCTTTTTATTTCCTGTTAGTCCAAATAAATTCCATATACCGTATTTTTCCCTCTCCCAGTCGTAAATAGACTTCTTTCCGTAAACGAATTCATTCCAATTTTTCCTCTTTTATGGCTCCTCACTACTTTTACTACGTGAGCTTTCCTGAGCCCAACAAAAATCCAGCGAGTATCTTTTTCGCAATTTCATTCCAACTTCCATCCCCCTTTGATAATTTCCGCTCTACATTCGAGAAATAATAGAAAAGAAGAATGGCAGCGTCAGCTCAGCCAAATTTTTAAACTCCCATTATTTGCTTTATTTGCTCATTCCTTGGCTCCATTTTCTTTTTTAGCTGTTCTCCCTTCCAAATACCAACAGCAACCTCAAAAATTAAAGCGTATTCCACTAAAAAAAGCCTTCAAAAAGGAATCGCAAATCACTCTTGTGAGACACTCATTGTTTTCTTATTCCCATTTCTCAAAGTTTACGCCTCTATGACTTATATCGCTAGAAAGAGAGAACAGAGAAGCCCAGGCTGTCGTATCTCCAACTTTTTTTTTATTTCGTCAAGAACCATGTATAAATAGATATACGCACCACACACAAAGAAGAAAATGGAGAGGGGACGATAGAAGTGCTGTAAGAAAACGGCTGCATCAGCGAAAAATATAATTTCGGAGGAAGGAAAAAGGAAAATAAAAGTGTGGAGCAGAATCACATCAGCCTCATGTCTTCAGCCCATTCCATTTCCCTCCAACTTCCAATATTCAACCTCTCTTTGTAATTAGAAGCGCTCCTCTTTTCCTGGGCGTAATTCGATATTCTCTGCGGAGAAGAAAAAAAGTTTTTTAAAAAACAGTTTTTTACGTGAGTATAAGAAAAATAATTTGGAGTTGTTAACGCAGGAGGTGCCTTCGTTCAGACAATCGTCCTAGGAATTTTTTTTCACGGGGATTTACACAGAAATACTTTTTCGGACAATAAATCTTCAGCACTTTTCATGCTGAGGAACTCGAACTGTACAGGAAAAGCTGGGATGTGTCTGTCTTGCCGAACGAGAGATCTCTTATACGAGCAGGATAAAGACAAAGCAAAAAAATCAGTTCCATCTCCACGCTAAAAAAGTTTCATCATCCAATCCAAACCCAAACTTACACTTCTCGTTCACACATGCATTTTTTTCTCTTCCTTGTTGTTTAGTGACTAATAAACGTGCATACAAGAGAGAGTGTCTGTGAGAATGTCTTTTTGGAGCTGCGTTACTTTCAAAAAAATTCATTTTGCTCAATTCACATATCTGTATTGACGAGAAAAAATAAGCTGGTTAGCAGGAGCTGTAGTTGTGGTAGTGGCAGGCAGCTTCTTTTTTTCATTTTGGTCTATTTGTATATGCTCTGTAAAACTCCGGTAGATGAGGATTAACGAAGGAAGACGTTTTTATTAGTGTGCTCTTTAGCTAAATAGGAGTATGAAACAGATATTACTTGCCATGCAAAATTTCCTCATCAATCCTTCTTAAAAGTTTCTTTAGCTCTGCGACAGTGGCAGTGACACGTCATTTAATTGCGTCGGGATATGGGTTCATCGACAGTTGTGGCTTGTTTGCTGTCTTCTCACTATAAAATAAATCTCAATTTGGGGAAATAAAAGCGTCTGAATTTTCTTCTCCTTTGTTTTCCTCTCACAAATTATTTTGAGGAGGAATGAGCTGAATAGGCAGAAGAAAACAGTTTTTTAAGAAAGGAAAAACTATCTGACAAAAACGGACAACAAAATGGATTCCAACTTGAGTCCAAGTAGCGAAAGTACAAGTAGCAATATTTTCCAGAATAGGCAACTGAGCTGTGGGCAGTGCAAAAAATCACTGCAGCAAATTTCCCCAGACTTGTCTTCCCTCCCAAGTTGTATCAACTGTCAAACTGTGTTCTATTGTTCTTCCGCTCATAAGAAAGCTCACCAGACAAAGCATGAGAAGCTCGGCTGCTTTCCAGCAATTATTCAATCCAGCGAAAACTGTGGACGATACTGGATAGCATCCAGAGACATAAACGTTGATGAAGTGATATACGTTGACACTTCGCTCGTTGTCGGTCCGAATATACCGTGCATTTCACCGTTATATCCGACATGCCTCGGCTGCTGCAGGGGAACAAATACTTCGTACCGTTGCTCAAAGTGCGGCTGGCCTATGTGTAGCAAAAAGTGTGAGAAAATTACAAATCATTCCAAGTTTGAGTGTAAAATTTTCAGAAAAAACAAAATCGAGTCTAATTGTCGACCACAGTACTACTTCTTCATACAATTTTTACGCTCCTTGCTAATGAGGGAGCAGGACCCAAGCGCGTTTGCGGAACTGATGCAGTTGGAATGTCACCTGAAATGCTAGGAAGTCACAGAAGGAGGAAGTTTTCATGCTCAAGTCATTCTACAGATTTTTAACGGAAGATTGTAACCTCGACTATGATTTCGATCTGGTGGATCGTATTGTAGGGGTTAATCGGGTTAATTGCTATAGTGCAGATGGGTTGATTGATGGGAGGAAGAGGTTGGTAAAAAATTTACTAAGACTAATTAAATAATTAAATTAACGACTTTGACTAATCTAGAGTAATCTTTGCCAGATTTTGTACCGCTGTCTTTCCAAAGCTGAGCTTGATCAACCACAATTGTAAGCCAAATACTCGGACCATTCTTCACGAGAGGATAACAGGGACCCTACACATGGAACTGCGCTCTTCCGTCAGTATTCGCCAAGGAGAAGAAATCTCTCAGCAGTACATTTCGTCAACGAAGGGAACATTTTTACGACAGGCGAGCCTATCTGAAGACTGGTTTTTTCAATGCCTCTGCGAGCGGTGCAAAGACGCCACCGAGCTAAACACGTTCTTCTCCGCGATAAAATGCATCAACTGCCCACACGGCTACCTCCTTCCAGAAGACCCTCTTCAACTTGATGCAACATGGAAATGCGGCCTAATTTCGGAACCTTCCCAGGAAGACCTTTACAAAGCTCATGTAATTAGCGACGGTTGTGGATATTCAAGAAGTAGGGAAAGTGTGAAGTGTTTGGTGGAGGAAACAGAGAGGAAAATTAAGCAGGCCGAGTACAAACCGAAAGGATTGGAGATTCTGCTGAGCGATTTATCCTCGCATTCCCTTCACCCCAACCATTTCTTAATAGTTAATATAAAATTTGGCATTGTGGATGACATCGTAAGGAAAATAAATTATTCTTCGGGGTCTCCCTACACTAAAGATGAGAGGAATGGGATGGGACTTCCTCTCGTAAGTTATGATGAGATTATGAAAGCGATCAAGTACACGAAAGATATTTTGGCAGTGACACGTGTCATCTGTCCCGGGAGTACGTATAGTGTCGGAGTAATTTTATACTTTTTGGGTTCCTGTCTCATCGAATTAAAGTTACGGGACAGTGCTTGCAAGTTTACAGACTCTCAAGTGATAAATGTTGTGAAGGAGGCGTGGGCCATTTTACACGTAGAAGCGGATGGCACGACTTACCGGGAAATGGCTAGGTTGTTGGAGGAGAAAAGTCTTATAATGAATATGGAAAGCTTGTCCTTCTAAAAAAAGAAATATGATATGATTTATGCACTGGAAGTAGTCGAACTCGCTCACGAGGTGAGAAACCAAAATTGCTTGGTAATAAATTATAAAGAGGGTATTCCAACATAATGAATCTAATTATTT
>JAHZND010003039.1:0-13172 GCA_027744115.1 Acrocyrtus sp. NNG-2020 | reverse complement strand
ATTATTAGTTATATACATTCTACAGTTGTACATTATAACAATGCAGACATAAATAATACTATAATTCATTCATTTTCTTAATAAACTTACAAGTAGGGAAAGGCACATGACAATAGCGATACTGAGAGCTTAGATTGCACCCACTCCGTACAGACACAGTAATGCATGTATGATTAGTAATTTATATAGGCATACATACATAATTAAGTAAAAATTACATTGAGAATTCATTAGGACTTCACGCGCACTCAATTGCGGCGCTTTCCTTACCAGAACAACAATAATAATTACTTCCTGTACGTCTAGCTCTAGAATCTATAGAAGAGAGAAAAGACACGCGTCCTACAGTGCTAATCGGAAAGAGCCTTTTCAATATCAACAATAGTTTGGTTCCCAGTCAGCATCAGCATTGAAACATTCTTGGCTTCAAATGTTCATAAAAAATCATTTTACGCAGAAATCGAAAAAGAATTTTGCTCGTGTCAGCTTGCCCTTCCCCTTCCTTACATTTCTCCCTTTTTGGCATGCCATTATTACACTGCCAGCTATGAAGCTAATGACCATAAACTCAACATTACTAAACAATTTGGATTGACATTCCCATCTTCTACGCAAAAACGGTTTTCTTTTCCTCTCTGAAACGCAATGACAAAGCAGCAAACATCAACTCGTCATATGCCTTACGCGATGGACCTAAGGCAAACTGTCGGTAATGCAATATGCCTCTTTTCAGTAGATGGCAAATGGTTAAGGGTTGCTGTAATGATGATGACACAATCTAACTCAAATGACATAAACAAGTAAACTTTCCACTCATTTTCCATACACTTCACAATAATATATAAAAAACCGATCAATCAAGTGGATTGTGAGTCAGAATATTATCATCATAATCTTAAATTGGTTGAAAAGTACCTAAAATATACTTGTGTTCATCCATTTTAGATTTTTTTACCACGCACATTCCGCTTTTACGTGAGAATGTCAGGGTAAAAAAAAGTCAAGCAAAAAAGGAAGGAATACAACTCGGAAATCCATTACAAGATAGTTAAAAGAAAATCGTTCAATGTTATATAAGGAACCGGTAATTGAAAATTGATTTTGTTTTTTTTTGCAAGACGCAAAGGATATTAGATTATGAAATCAAATTTTTACATCCGCATCTTTTTTTGTCGCCTTATAAAAAAGATAATGAATGTGTGGAGGAGAAGGGGCACACTTGAGCAAAATAAATACGAAAATCAGTGTAAACAATTTATAGCAAAATTCAAAGAGAGTGAAAAACACGTATACCTACACAAACCAAAGGGATATAGACTCGCAACAGCGCTCACATTCATTCATCATAAATGAAAAAAAAATTCTTACCACAGAACCAGTGTCTATTATCTACGGCTGCGGAGACTTGTAATGACTACAGTGACTATATCTATGTAACTAACGTAAGAACTTTGGTCACTTTCGATTCTGCTTTTCTGCTTGAGAAGGACTAGTTTGACAACTAAGAAAAAGAGCAAAAAAAATTCTGCAATGCAATGCACATGCAGGTAAAACTGTTCGATAGAAATACATATTCATAATACCCATACCTAAATCTATTTTCTAATAAATAAAGAATTTTATAAAAAAATATCTGGAAAAAATTAAAAGAAAGTACTTTTTCATATATCAAAATTCAATTTAAATGCAAGGCATTAAATAAAACTGCTAACGGCGATGTTTTATAATGGCGGGATGAGAGTAAATTAATATGATAAGCTATGTAGTAGTGTAAATTTGAAGGGTAAAAATGTATAATGTCTTCTAATCTCATTAGATACCGGACACTCCGGCATCCACTTCTCTACCTGTACTCCTCTGGGATAAAACCTGGGAGCCGGCTATGTGGGAGTCATCTTGGTACTCCTCCAGTTGGTAAGGATGGCCTGGATGGTGATGATGGTGAGGAGACGCCTCGTATTGATGTTGTAGGGCTGGACCGTAGTCAATGTTTCCTCTGAGTTCCTCTTGCGGGCCAATGGGGGCGTATTGAACGGCGCCTGGATGTCCAACGGGAATAACTCCACCAGCGTCGTCGATGGGGCCAACTTGTGAGGGAGAGAGTCCGAATCCTCTGTTCTTATACCTAACATTTGATAGAGCAAACAGTGTAATTTCGCGCTACACATCTAGGCCAATAAAGGTATGCTAATTTGCAGCCACTAATTGGTTCAAGTAATTACCTGATAAAATACACCTCAGGTTTGTGATGAGGATGTGGAGGACCTGCAGTCTTAATGAAGTTAATTGGTGGCGGAGGCTGTGGCTTCTTTACGAGGACGTACACTAACGTCTTTAATTGAGGTGGTTCTTGGGTTAAAAATATAAAAATATTATTCAGTACTATATTTTACAGGACAGTATGAAACTTTGCTACCCCTAATTAGCACTACTGTATTAAATTAGAGTAGGTGATATGCTATTTAGGACAACCGAATTAAAAATAAAAATATTTTGCATGTTTGGTCACTAACCTGGCAATTCGACATGATGCTGCTGAGGAGGTGGAGGAGACGGAGCATTGATAAATAGAACTTGGTAGTGCTTCTGAGCTCTTTGTGGAAGCTTTGAAAACGTTTGTCTTGGCACAAAATCGAATGGGTCTGGAGGTGCACTGAAGACATATACTGACTTAGTTATGTCAGCCCCTAAGTCGTTTTCGGGTCCTCCTAAGTGGGCATGGGGTCCAGCTCCAACTGGTGAATGAGCCACTGGGCCAACGCCCGGGCTTGTTGCAATCAACTGAGCCGGTGGACCACCGGCCCCACCACCATGAACTAGTAGAGGAGCATGACCATGGCTGGTATCTGTTAGTCCAGTGAGTCCAGTCACACCAAGTCCTCCAGTCACAACAATATTGCTGGCGGATGGGCCACCCGCAACCTGGTTGCTATAAATTGGCACTAAACCTTGGCTTGTTAGAAGCTCATGAGTGTGAATTTGTTGAACTTGTGGCCCAGCAAAATGTGTCCCGTAGTGGGCTCCTTCATAGTTGGTCCCACTAGCTTCAGAGTCCTTCACTGCGGAAATCTTGGAATGCCTTCTCTGAGCTGATTTGCTCTTTGAAACCAGAGTGTGAACGGTGGAGTAGGCTCCCAGCCTATTTGACAATTTTCTGTCATTGGGCTGCTCAAACCGTTCTACTTGATCTTGGTCCGCTGTTTCAATGTCATCGTAGTCGAGGTTAGCCCTCCGTTCTCGTTCTGACTGTCTGGAGTGATGATTGTCTGTTCGGTAGCTTCTGCTTCCGGCAGCAACCAGGGAGATCGCTGCTGCTAGGATCTACACAAATAAATTCCGACACCATTTTCAAAGATTTTACCCTTCTTCATGGTCAGTTCTGCAAGTACTACAAAAACAGAAATCATACCAGAAGGAACTTCATATTTCCTTTCCACTTAAGCCCCCTTAGATGTGCTCCATACACAGCTAAAATACTCCAATAATTCGCTTTGGTTATCAGACACAATCACAGCCACAAACACCTACCGCTGGTCTCCTGTTCCCAACTGAAGACGAATTCACGCCCAAAAATTTCTTTTTATATAACGCACCAAAACAAAGTTTTAAACTTAAACTTTGCCCCTGCTCCTTATTAGCGAAACGTCCTTATTAGCCAAAAATGTTTTAGTGGCTTATTTTTCATGGGAACTTTTCGTTTACTTCAATGACGCAATAAAAACTATAACTTATTAAGGCAGTCCTTAGTATCATCAGCACTGATAAGGAGACTGCAAGTGCCCCTTGTACGTTACTCCACCTTCAAATCCACTCTGATTTTAGAAGTTGGCGATAAAAAGGAGTTTATAGAAATTTTTGCATCCCTTTTTGTCAGACAAGTTAACCCTTTTGTTACTGTTGTCACCGGTACATATCATTTATATCGTACCTTCCTTCCTACCGTCACAGGTACTTTCTTTCTTATGTTCAGAGTGGACAAGGTAATGTAATGTGTATTATCGTATCATAATAGCACTTACTTAACAACAGCAAAAAGTAAAGGGACGTGTGACAGCAGTGAGGAAAAACTGGTAGGGTGGTACTTTTTTTTTAAAAAAACATAAAAATTGGAAGCTGAGCATCTCTTATAGTGTACAGCCTTTTTCATTATAGATTTTTGTCATTCATTCATGATTACACTACTCTTTTCATTACAGGTTCAGGTCATATACTCTGCTTACCTGCGCTCTTATCTTATTGGCATAAATACCACATTACTAAGCTGCCCCAACGTTACACGAAATTATTGCGAACTGTATCAATCTTGTTGAAGAGGAGTGGTAGAAAAACGTGCTGTCACATGAGATGTTAGCAACACTGACAGTAGCAAATTCTACGCATGCAGAATTCGAAATTAGTACTAATGCAATAAGAATAAGAAGCTATCTATAAGCATGAAAACTGAGGAGGAGTAGTAAAAGGAAGGAAGGAAGGAAATGAAGGGATGGGACCCTTACAGGTTCGCACGTGCAATATTAGAGCAAGTATGCAAGGATAAATTCTAAGCGTTTTTGAAAAAAAAATCGCTTCAAAGCAAAATATCCACCCTAGCTGCATAACAAGAGCACTTCCCTTTTTTGCACTGGTAGGTGCTCCTAACCAAAAGCCAAAAAAAGGCACGTCCGTGAGTTACATATTACCAATATGTATTCTGTTACGTTAGCTATTATGACAAATTGATATATTTGTTGTACGGGTGAAGCATGCAAACAGAGTAAAAGAAAGTGTGCAAAAGTTATTAAAGTAAACATCAGTCTTGATTATGGAGTTCCGTAGTCATCGCCATCACCATCACTGCGAAGTAAGAGACAGGTACAAAGTGAGCTTTATGACAGCTCTAGGCTAAGCATAATACAGAATTTTCACTTCTTTTCAATATTCATGTAGTGCAAATGTTACGTACCTAAATGGTATCGAATGCGATGGCGATGGATAAGGCAAGCAGAAGCAGAGCACGCTATGCAAAATTGTGCAGTTTATAAATCAGTCGCTGATGTAAAGAAAGTGCATTGATTTTTCAGATGAAATTGCAACTGTGGATTATAACGAGTACCCTTTACTGCGAATAATGGGCAAATGGCTGCAATCCATCAACTTGTTTTCATTGTGGTTGTAGCTGCACTTTCAGTAGCCCCAACTTCCTCTCTGTTGACGCCGCTGCGCTGCCGCTGTAAAATCACTCTTGCATGAAAAGTGAACTTGTTATTTATCTTTTTGTGCTTGGCATTGTCATACTCATAATTTTCCATTTTATCCTTTTTTGCATTGTTATCAGATTAAAAAAATGTTGACAAGAGTATTTGAGGATTTAAGGTACACAATGTGAAATGAATGCTGAATGTATAAGTGCGTATCACTTCGCATTTAAAAGTGGAGGAGGATTGTAGCGAGCACTGACTTTTTTTCTCATCCATGCGATCATTTAAACCTGCTAGCGATGAAAGGTCATCGTCGTAAATGCTCATAATTGGTGTAATGAAAATAAAAGCATTCCTTGTTTTAGGCAATTTCATATTGCTTTTTTTTCAAGAGAAAAAAATGCAATTATTTGCAGAAAAAAGAAAATTTTGTAAGTTACATAATGACATTCCTTGGCGAGCATCAGAGTTATGTAAAGTAATGATAGCGCTCTGTCGAAAACTACGCTCGTAAAGACTTTTTATGAACGGTAATTGCCAGCGTTTAGTATTTTACTTGTTTAGATTTCGCATCATTACAAGAAACCTTTGATAAGTACCTGACATAGCAGTTGCAGATGAATCTCATTGTCTGTTTGGGAGCAGCAACAAATCTGTAAATAATATTATGCACCTTTAGTGCGGTAATTGCTATGAATTGGATCATTAGCTGTGCCCCGTAGAAGTGATAGACGTTATTCTTTCTCTATAATTATTTCCTCATTTAAAAGTGACATAACACGTACGGTTAATGTTGTTAGCTAGTATTACTTGTTGTTATTTGTTATCTAATTTATTTTTTTAAAAAAAGTAAACATTTTTACACTATACTGGCGTGGACTCGTGTTTTTGGCAGCTCATATGTAGAGCTATTACTATAAGCAAGCAATATATGAATAATTTGATTTAATTTTTAAGGAAAACATTTAGCTGGTGCTTGGGCAGGGCTGGCTGAGAAAATAATTTTTTAGGTACGGGTAATAAAGTTTTAGATGCCACGGTAGGAGGTAAATCGCAAAACAAAAACAATTTTTTGTTCTCTTCCTTCCTCACTTTAAGTGTTATGAAAAAATTAACTTTAAAGTCACTGCATTTTTCTTGCATTTGGATATTGTTGAAAACTTGTAAATGTACCACTTTAGCGTTACCGCCCAACAGAAATGCTTACATAAAAGTTACTGTTTCCCTCTTTACATTGCAGACTGCACTTCCGCTAAATTTTAACCATTTTCATACATAATACAGCCACTGGGATGGCCACAGAAATGAGCATTAATGTTTTTATTGTTCGATTACAGTTAAATTGGTTACATAAATGGATGACCTAACCGTCTGTAGTAAGCTGTGGGACTAAGGAAATGGAAATTCAATTTTCCATTAAAAGTGATAGCACCATAATATTTAATAAGAAAGTGTTCGCCAATGGGACGGATTGATTACACAATAATATTTTTTGCTCATTTTATTCATTATTTTCACTCAATTTGAAATCAATGCATTGACTTTTTTGCCAGCCTCATGACAGGAAGCGCTTTTAATGAGTATATGTACTATAGCTCACCATTCGCTGTATATCTCCTACAAGCAAATTAAGTAAGATGAGTGAAGTCTGTCACTTGTTCACATAACCCCGCTATAGGTCATGTACTTGAAGCAATGACCTACACGAATTAGGTCTTTATGTAAGCAATTTCAAAAGCTTTTTATTGTGAACTTTCTACATGCTACTGACGCTTCTCTTGTATTTAATACCTGTGTAGCTTCTGTACAACTTACTTTTTCTAAATTGACTGAGACTGAGACAAATTGAAATTTTATCACTTGTTTGATTATGAGCACTAAAGTGTTGTTGCAGTTGCATATAAATGCATAATTTAAAAATAAAAGCGTAGATTAATGGAGGCATTGTTGAAGGTACAGTATCATTTAATAGAGGATGGATATTAAACGTCACCTTTAATAAGATAATTCTAATATACGAACTATGCAACAAGTGCCACAGTTTGCTTAAGGAGAGCTTACCTAATTATGCATGGACTGAAAGAGCTTGTTAAATGCGTTTTAAACAAGACAAAATACATGTTATAGCACACAGGTCCTTTGAATGGTTTTTTTGTGGTTAGGTGAACTAACCTTGCTAAAATGTTTGCGTCGAGGCTGCCACTTAAATTTTCATGAATTTGGGAGAAAAATTACAATTAATTAGTCAAGTCCTTCACCATTCTCATAAGGAGTTCACAGAGGAAGCAGGCGTGAGCTTGCCGTTCCCGTTTATAACTTTGCTTGTTCTGACGCGCAGGGTCTTGTGTCATCAATCCTGTAATTTCCCCCGGTACGAGAGATACTCTTCTTGTGCAGGTTAAAGTGGTAAACACCATGTTCGACTTTCAAAATGTGAAAAAAGAAGCGCAAAGGGACTGAGGAAGGTGAAAGATTACGCATTCCATCCTCTGCCAATAATTTCAGGGTATCCTTCAAAGGTCATTTCACTTTTTGGCTCTTTCTGCCCCACACCATTCAAATTCAGTTAGTAAGGTGTGAACGTGATTTAATTGCAAACTTTTCCTTTATCTTCCTTACACCGATGTATAACGGCAAAAGTCAAGTACAAATTGTCAGTTTTTGTGTATAATTACACCACACAGTGAAGACGATATGATGATGCATAACTGCATAAAAATCATAATCCGGTTCTCATATACGATATAGGCGCAAGCAAACGTGACAATCACGAAGTTTTTAGTGGGCTCATTTTTTGCATGATTGCAAACCTGCAAGAGGTGGCTGGGGAGAGATATGCGTGCATGCACTGTGATTGTACAATAAATAGCATAAAATTTGCAATGCACCTTTCTTCTGTCTCCTCAAGTTTTACTGCTGAAAATGTACACCTTCTTATTTACTTCTCACGATTTGATTAAGCATAGTAGCAGAATCCACAAACACACATGAAAGCATTGAACTTCACTCACAAATTGCATTTTTCAAATACAGCCAAGCCGAAAATTTGTTATCCAACTAGCTGATTTCATTTTGGCATTCGTTCAGATTTGACAAGAGATATGAAAATAGGTGATCTGAAGGAGAAACAAGATACATCCTTTGTTTCTGCGATAATTTGGTAAGAAAACGTGTGATTTTTGTAAAAAGTACATGAATAGATTTTTCTAAGGGTAGATGAATTTTCTAGAGGTGCGCGTACTTTAAGTTTATGAGAAATGTTTATTTTTATAATAGGATTGCGACAAGAAAGCTGATATAAAGTAAAGGGTAGCTGAAGGAGACGTTTTCGAAAATAAAAGTAAATTTCTTTTTTAATATGGCCAAAGATGATTTCATTAGCGTGGAGGCGATGACAGAAAACAAAGGGTTAATGTGTGGAATATCTGCAGCCATCTATAAATTGTGCCTTACACTGTATGCAAATATGATAATCGCTGTCAAAATTACTAGGCTATAGTCGCTCTAACCTTATGCCCATTTCTGACGCTATTGCAAACCCCACTTTTATGCTTGAATAAATTTTCTCTCACGTTAGACTTAATTTTATATCTATTTATAGCGCTGCGTTTCACATACTTGTAAAGTGAAGGCACTATGGCGCACCTTGTTAGCTCCATATTTGCTACAGCTTTTTGCTTTTTAAAGTAAATAAATGCATGGTGCTCTTTTTCAAAATTCGTATTTTGAAGAGGCATGAAGAGGTGCTGAATGCTTTGAAGAGAAGGTAACAATAGCTGGGCAGATGCCACGTAATTATATCTTTTTCACGGTTATAGTAAAACATGAGAATAAAGAATATGATTTGATTATGCATTGATGTCCTCAGGGATGAGAAACGGTCTTTATAAGGGTTTTGACATTTTCCTTTTGTCCGTATGAATAAATGCGGATTATGGGAATAGCCAGCTGTCTCCGCTGACAAATGAGTGGCAAAATTAATTGACAAACTGCATCGTCTATTTATAATAGAGGCCGGTACATGGTAGAATGTGACAGCCAACTAATTCACAATCTCAACCACTTCTCCGTGATGCACGTAATTAAGCCGAGCGCTCAGAAATTAACTGGCGCAGCCAATTTATTTCCTTTTCAGCTCCTCTGTAAAATTGCAAGAAATATAATAGGTTTGGTATACTTTGCTCATGACCCGCCAAAAGGATAGCTCTCACCTCACATTAAACACCATCTATACTTGTACGGTCTACCCAAAAAATTGGATTTTCAACGGTCATTGGTCACTTTGTAGATGATACCACTGCCGGCCACCTACTAAAAATTGTGCTTTAGGATACCTAATTATCCTTGCTAAAAATTATCCACGTAATTAATATTCATCCTTCATGTTTACAATACTACGCAATAATGCATTAAGCATCACTTTCATTTTTTCTTCCTTCTAAAAACACAGCTCCCATTTGGAGAATTTTCTTGCTAATCAAAATTTCCGTTTCAACTTTGACAGGACTAACTGACATTTAACCGTGTACGTACAAGAATGCATGTAAAATCTAAAAAGACTTGCAGTCTACCCACACCAGATGCATTTCAACTCGACGTAAGACTTCCCATGTGTCCTAGCACACTTCTACATGCTGTGCGCGTATTGTCATCATTATCAAATCCTAAGAAAGGTTTGATATATGTCGTTTTCATTTTCCGTACTGCAAGGACTCTGCAAAAAACTTGACGGTACGTTCGCGTGTTGTGCTTTATTGCACTTTTCGATATGATTAAGGTGGAAAAACTGGTTTTACCACGAATATACACACTCTATCGCTGCTATTTTAATAGTGAGTTATATGGATAGATAATAGATATTTTGGGACGTGAATATTTTTTTGCTATTTTTTATATATGTTCTATTCCATACGAGCTGTTTTTCAAATTTTTCATGTCAGGGAAAGTGCATGGCTGAAAACATTAAACACTTTATATTCTTTATTATTTTATCAATGTTCATGAATTTCGGGATTTGAAGGATGGCATTGCAAACTACTGATGATTCTGTACAGATATAAGTTTTGCGGCTGAACGAGCAACAAACATCTCTCTTTCTATGATGAAAGATGCCTCATAATAAAGGAAAAAAATAAAAATGATGTTGATGTTGAACCAACTTCCGCCATGTAAAGATATCGACGTTGACTCGTCTTCACTTCATTTACGGCAAAAAAAATCCTGTTTCCTTTCTCATTCTCAAAATCGCTGCAAACAACTGTTATAAACATGTATGGAGCTTGGATATGAATAGCTTGCAGTAAGATGATTATCGGAATCATAAAAAATGAAAATGAAGTCCGTATGCAAAAAATGTATGTATTTTGCCTGTTCATTATTATTCGCAGCCACCTACAGGCTATTTCTAGATTTTACTGTGTATCTGGAAAAAAATAAAAATGATGTTGATGTTGAACCAACTTCCGCCATGTAAAGATATCGACGTTGACTCGTCTTCACTTCATTTACGGCAAAAAATCCTGTTTCCTTTCTCATTCTCAAAATCGCTTCAAACACAAGTTGTAAACATGTATGGAGCTTGGATATGAATAGTATATGAATTGCAGTAAGATAATTATCGGAATCATAAAAATTAAAATGAAGTCCGTATGCAAAAAATGTATGTATTTTGCCTGTTCATTATTATTCGCAGCCACCTACAGGCTATTTCTAGATTTTACTGTTGTATCCCTCATCGTCATGATTGCTGCAACGATAATTACTATATTAAGGCAAAAAAGTGTCTTCATTAGCTTGAAAATAATGGTTGACAATGAAATTGAAAGTGGCCAAATATTTTCTCTTGGTCAATGCAGCGTGATGGGAGTATGAAAATCTGACAAAATTAATCGTTTTCGACCTTTTGCGTAAATAATAGGAAAAGTAGAAATATTGATTTGATTTTGATTGCGATTGGTGTATCGCAGGACTCACGTTGATTTTTTATTTACCTTCAAAACTTTTCACCGTCTTTTTCATAGTTTCTGTTTATAAAGGATGTATGCAAGTTATAATGTTATGTTTTGGTATAAATAATAAAAAAAAGTGATGAAAGTTGNGTTTATAAAGGATGTATGCAAGTTATAATGTTATGTTTTGGTATAAATAATAAAAAAAAGTGATGAAAGTTGTACAACAAAATAAACGTTTGTTAATAAACATAGACTTAACAGGTACTGACTATTCACACACTGCATTCTTATCTGCACAGTTTGTCGCTGCCGGAGTGAGATTGATAAAACAAATGGCAGCAGCAGCAGTCCATTGTAGCAATAATAAAAAAAATAATGTTAGTAGACAACAAGGTACGGTATGTAGGTAGTTTTTACTTTTGCACCCGATAGAACCGCTAATTAGGTATTAATCATCAGTTGGGGAATAATACTGTCTTCTTAAAGCATTCGAGCTCATCCCCACATATTCACCGTTGATCATTCTACCTGAAGGCAGTTCAAATGGTAACGAACCTGGAGCAGTGTAGTGACTTCCTTTATGCTTCGGCTGGTATCTTCTAGAGCCACGATGAGATTGAACAATCAGATCAAGGTCTGAAGCGGATGTGAGAAGACTGCTACCCCCTGATGGCACTTTTTCATTTCGAACTCTATCGTAAATCGGCAAAGCTCATTGGCTCTTCGTTTGGACTTAGCATACTCGGTGGAGCTCTGTACTCTGCGTTGGGGTAACCAGCGGAATCCCTGTCTTTCATGAGTTGAGGGAGCAAATCTGATAGTAATCTGTCGTCCCTACCGTGATGTTTTGTGAGGGATTGGGTGTCAACGGAATACCCACTATCGTCAACCTCATTAGACCCCAAAGGATGCTTTGAAAGAGTATGCGAGAGGAGATCTTGAGCTCCATTGCCGCCATTTCCCTTCCCTTTGTACCTATGTAGTTTAATAGAATAAATGCGTACAACTCCATTACCTTTGCTGACTTACTGCTATATTATATTTTAAGATGCAATATTTAAATTATAGCTGAAAAGTTTAATCGGGTAGGGGGAGATGGCAATTCAATTTCGGTAGGGGGTTGTTTAGGAGGGGCCGGCGCCCTCACAAAAATTGATTTGATAATGAGTATCTTGTTTCTTGTTTGGTCGGATGACGCGAGGCTGCAGTTGCTCTTCTGGTTCACTGGGAGGGGTATGAATGTACACGTGCTTATATATTTTGGCATTTTCAGAGCTACCGTCGTCGATTCCATTGCTATTATAGCCGGAGTTATCATTTATGTCAGGGACACCATATTGTGCGCTGTCCGACTGAGGGAGAACTGGGCCTTTGTTTTTAGTGATGGCATCTGATAATTTGAAATTTTCTACATGCCCGCCAAACGATCCTTGGTTTACTCGAAGCTTGTTTTTTGAGTCATTTGGAACGCCATATTGTTGACTTGGTGGACCATATTGTTGCTCTGGAGGGGGAGCTGGCGGTCCGTATTCCTGGTTAGGGGGAGGTGACGGGGGGCCGTATTGCTGGTTTGGAGGAGGTGGCGGTTGCCCGTATTGCTGGTTCGGAGGAGGAGGTGGTTGCCCATATTGCTGACTTGGGGGAGGACCCTGGGGACCTGATGGCTCATCGCTACCCCAGCCTAATTTATTTTGAAGCTGTTTATGAAGGAGCATCACCTCAGATCCTCCAGTTGGCGAACCCACAGCCCCTCCATGCACTATTCTGGGGCCCACAAACAAAGATCTTTTCCCTAAAAACTGTGCAAGCATAGCTTCCGTATCTATAGGACTTGATTCGCCCTGGAATGACAGAATACTATCATCGGGGTCATCATGTTGCTGATGAGAAGCTGCCATCACACAAAAGCATGATGCCAGTATCTGGAAAATGAGAAAATCATTCACATGTGGGGACTAATAACAAAGTGGAAAGGGGTAAAAGCTCTACATAGGTAGGTATAATCAAATACAAATAACAACTTAAAATATTCAAAATGAAACAA
>JAHZND010003038.1:0-21110 GCA_027744115.1 Acrocyrtus sp. NNG-2020 | reverse complement strand
GTAAAAATGAGCAACTTGTTAGCGCAAACTTTCACGGGAGGAAACCGCTTGCGCTCTATACTCTGCAGGATAATTTTGCTTTCAGTTCACTTATATGTACATGCATTCATGAGAAATAAAATTGGCGAAAAAGCTGAGAGCGATGATTATTATCATCAAGACTTGTTTATTTATATAAACAGCGAAGGACTAGCATCACCATCAACCCGTTTCAGCGTTTTTTTTAGAAAGTCTCCTGAAAATCTTTCCTTGTGCTGAATGACGTGCTCATATTGTTCATTAGGCACTTTCTGCATTTTTCCCATACAGCTTTATTCGGAGTAGGGGAGAAGGAATAAAGCCATACTTGAGATTTTCATCGAGTACTTTGTCGTGCCTTGCAGTATTAAATTTGACTGGATTTGTTTGTACTGCTGATGGAAATCTTTGCTATCAGTCATTAAATCGTCATGTACTGTACATGACCTCTATAAATTGCTCTGCTATCAGCGGGAAATCCTTTTCAATCTAGTAGCTCCCGCTCCCGTCCCACAACCATTTACCACAATATTATGCTCGTTATTTCAGTTATTATTTCCAAGTTTACAAACTTTCCTCAAACTAGTTGCTAATCGGATTCACGCTGACAGGAAAAACAGAAGTGGGGAGAATAGTAGAAAGAAATTGGTAATCGCTGAATAAGGAAATATCAGTTGAAAACATGGTAGCGTTGCTGACATCATTTCTGCAATTTTCTAAAATATTGTCATGATGGGGTACTGTTTATAGCAGTGGGAGGTAAAATTGGGGAATAGGGAGAGTACTTATAGTAGATTAAATTGACAAACAATATAGGATCCGTGTAGGTACCTACTTTACAAAAAAATATTGAAAGTTGTACTTACGAGCAAGCTTTGGTCGAAAATGGATCGCCGACTGATACGACGTCAGGGCTTCATCCAGTCTCCCTTGGTTTTCCAGCAAGATTCCCCTGGAACATAAAAATTTTAATATTTTAGTACGTATAATTTTATTATAATCAGTGCATTTACGTGTCAATTGAACTGTACAAATGTTTTGCGTGCTTTGTATTGTCAAAGCGGTGCATAAAGTAGGGAGCTAAAGAGTGGTTCTTTAAAAATTATCCCTGCCAATTACACTCAATCAAATATTCAGTAAGTTTTTAGAAAAAACCCATTTTGTACACCCCAATATTTGCATTCATTCTACTTACTAATGTCAGCAAGGAACACCGAATCGCTAATTATTTCCAATTCCCTTAAGCTACAAATCGTGTTAAATTACTTGACAGTTTGACATTATTTCCCCACTCAACTTCAAATGCGTATGTCTATCATCTGCGTAATTCATAATAATTTAGGGAGCTCTCAAAAGCTAAAAGAAAATAAGCCGTATTTAAAGGCATTATAAAATGAGATTACACCTTACTGAACAGATAAAAATACAGATCAGGTAATTGCAAAAACATTTTTTCTTAGGAATAGTTGGTAATTGGTAGGCTCTGAGCATAAACTACAATTTGAAAACCGATTCCCATTCAAAGTTTCCCACTCCCTAGAATAAACCAATTCTTTACAAATTTTGTAAGTGCAGAAATCAATGAAACGCGCACTTTGAGGTTTGTCTTACAATCAAGCATTAAGCTGAAGCAAAAAATTTCCTTTACAAATCGAATAAAGGCAGAGCTCACAGCTTATATGACCACGACAATTTCTACTTTTTATTGCTTACAAAAAAGGAGTAAAAATGCAATTCAGTTGTCCTGTCTCATACATATTGCAAATGCCCAATGGCTCCCTTATTTCCATTTTACGGGTAGAATCCAATTCATTTTTTTAACCACAGCAGCATTCTCAGTGCCGACCCCAGCTAAACTTTTACCGCAAAATATATTTTTCCCTCAGAAATTGTCTTTTCTCCTTCGTAGACAGTGGGCTTTATGTGGACAAAAGTTATTTTTGTGTGTGCAAAAGATTGCCTTTTACGATAAGGACTCTTTTGCTCTTGCTCTACAAACAAAACTGTTCCATATAACAAATCAACCTGTATCTGATATACACACCGTTAATTATTCAGCGAGACAAGATGAATGAGCTCTACTTTTCTGTTTGGTGTTGCGCACTTAGAAATGCCCGCGCTCATGTCTGTGGCCTGGCCTGGCCTGAATAGAGAATAAAAGGAGTCTTGCAATCTGATAAGGCTCACTGTGTACTTTTGATGGATCTATAGCCGACGCGATCTAAAAAGGAGCAACATGACTTGCAATTTTCCATACCGGGTACATAATCGTTAGCAAATATATTATATTCTCAGCTAGCTTTCTGCACTTTTCTCCTTTCGTCTCTATTTCATAGCCGCAGTCTCGAAAAGAGCAAGCGACACGAGCACAACAAACATTTCCTTCAATAACGCTCCCTTTTCAGTAGCTGGCAAAATGGATGATAGATCAGTTTATGTAAATATCCTACCCGAGATAGTTTTCATGTGTCTGTGCGAAATTTGAGTGATGACCGAACACTCCCCTATAGGTTCGGTTTAGGCTTTCACTGGCTTTCACCAAGTAAAAAATAATGTTGCTTCCTCACTTACAACTTTCAGCATTTCAAGCTTTCCGCAATGTTATTCTAGAAGTGCAGTGTGCACCACTACCACTCTCCTTTCATAATGGCAAGGAAAAGACGAAAACAAAAAATGATGGATTATTTTTCCTTTCATAATCTAAATGGGAGGAAAGATGACAAAAGCATTATGCAAGGTGGAGGCACGACTGCGATGGCGATTATTTGATTGAGCGGTGTTTGTGTGCAAATGCATTACCAAAGTAAAAAAAATAATATTATGATCGAAGGGAAAAGAAAATATTATTAACGATTATATTACTTTCTCTTCCGCCTCCGCTCATTTTTTTGTGCTCATCAGCAATTCAGAATTTCATAAATACCTACTCCACTTAAAGTGGTAAAGGACATTTGATTTATTGTCATTTCCTGCTCAGCCTGTGCACACACACATGCAATCTACTTTATATTTTTGAGAAAGCTCTTTTTCTTTACACGATCACTATCCGAGCACCACTACCACACCACCACCATGTTCCCCTCCAAGCATGCATTTTAAACTCGCATACTCGACTACTCAAACAGAAAAAAAAGTTTTTTCATACGGAAAGGGCAAACATGCAGACATAATGAATCAATGTGACATGACACACACAAACATACTCTACAAAAAAATTCGTGTCTTTGTAATAGTGTACCCCTCACGAGTAGAAAAGACATGGTTTGTGCTCGTATCCTCAAACAAAAAAAAATTGTTTGTAGTTTTCTTTTCAAATCAAATGCATATTGTATCAGTTGCCATTCATGCCGGACTTATTTTATATTTCCCTGCACTCCCGCTTTTTCCCATCTTCCTCTGCTGCGCTGGGGTTACTTAACGAGATTAAATTGAAATTGAGTGAGTGAATGAGTAAAGTGCATTTACTAAAAAGCAAACCAACCACACACACAAAACAATATTTTTTTTCCGGTGTCTGCCATCCATTACATCGTAACCCGTACGAGGATGAAATGTGGAGATATGTCCTAGCACAAGAATGCCTAATAATAAAAAAAGCTTGCGTAGCTGATTTTGCCCTGTCCTTGTGTCGCGGAGGCGCTTAGAGCCATTCATGCATATCATTTAACTTTCATTTCAACTCCTGCTGCAAGCTCACGAAATAAAATGAAAATGCTGAAAATAGCTCCGTAAGCCATTGTTGTCCTCCCTAGGGCTCCCCATTAAAAAATTGTATGCTGTGTATTAGCAATTTTCTCTCCTGGAAAAGCTAAAATGCAAATGCTCTCGTTCTCCAGTTCACGCTTGGAGTAGTAGTGGCGACGGTAGGGAGTGAAACAGTAGCAAATTATTATATTTTTTCTTCCTTTTTTTCTCTAAACAGTTTCAGCCGTCCGCCATTTTCATCAATCCAAGTCTGTACCCTTCTCCACAGCCTGTGCTCTTTGTTTCCTGTCAGAGGAGGAAAAATGGCGAGAGAGTGTAAGTGAGCAGTGATGTATTACGTCATTCATTAGGGAAACGTGTATGCAGAGGCAGGCGCAAACAATGGAACTGTTTATTTTCGGCATTTAATACTTTTTAGAGAATAATAGAAGCCTTCATAGTGGCACCCTCCACATATGCGAGCATAATTTTCATAGGTTGTGTTGTAATACTTAGAGCCGTTTGTGTCATTACCAAATTAAATGAAGGATGGTATTAGATATGCTCTCCCAAACAGGACAAAGCTTATTGTTAGTTTTTGCTCCTTCCTCCCTCCTCCCACACAATTTCCTTTAATGCCATTATCATTATTACACTTTTCCAGTCTTACAACAACGCTCTTTTCTCACTTACAAGTTCCTCCTATCCATTTAAAATACGTAAGTTTACATCGTCAATAACTATAATATGAGAACAACAATGCCGCATTTCGCATAAACAAAAGGGGAGTGTTTTATTTTTTAAAGGAATATTGCATTGTAGCAGAGCTCAGCGAAGCCCCGTTTTTATAATTTGATGATGTGTATGACGAACACACAAAAGGCTCATTTCCTCTTTTATTATTCTCTCTCTGGAGAAGAAGTAGCCCACACTAATAGTAATAAGAGTAATATGCTGTACCACTCTTTCCAGCTCCAACTCCAAATTCCAGTTTTTAGTAGCTCTCCTTCTTCCTCCTTATTTATACTTTCTTCACGTCGTGACTTGCCCTGACATTAATTTACTGTGACAGTTTATGTTTGACAATGGACCGCGCGCTCTCTCTCTCTCACGCGCTCTCCAACTCTCCTTTTCTCTTTTTCTTATTTTTTCCTGGAAAACACTCCCATTTCTTTCCCCTTTTCTTCTCGCTCGCTCACTTGAGTGAATGAGATATTATGGATATATTGTGTTCCCATCCCAAACCATTATTTATATGAGAGGGAGCCATGATTACACTTCAAAGGAGGACAAAACTGACCCGACGAAAGTAAAAATTGAGGAAGCCTACTAATAGTAAAATTTACATGCAGCTTTCCACTTTCCACTTCATTTAAGAAGGAGAGGGAGAAGCCCTCCAAAAAACCGTTCTTATTTTTATGGAGAAGAACAAAGTTAAACTAAAGTTATTTGCAGTCCACTCATTTACCATTCCCAAACACGAAAAGGAGAAAAAGACGGATAAACAAGTGAAGTGGATGAATACGTAATGTATTTTTTCATACTGGAGAAGAAAAATGGTATGATGGCGACTGAAAAAAATAAACTTTTTTTCTTCAGTGCAGCGGTCAAAAAATAGTGGCTTTCTGAATAAGTGATCTGTTTTCCACAAAATACTTTTCTCACTCCAGATCCCACTGCCTACGAATTTTTAATGGGACAGGGAAGCATTTTATCAAAGCATGCCCCTTATTACTTATTCACTTGCCTTCAAAACAAGCATCTCTCTTCCGCAAAGGAAGATTTTTTTTCCAGCGGGCGAAAATATAATACACAAAATATAATATGATTAATACAGAAGCAAAATCACATAAAATATTCTGTCTGTCGGTTTCATTTTCTTTCCTGCTTTTTACGCTTCTCTGCGCTCCACCTCTTTTCCCATTTTCTTTTCCAAAAAAAAAATTTTCCGGAGAGTGCACCAGAGCAAAAAGCTAAAAGTGAGGAGGGATACGGAATCATGTTTGAAAATGGTTCAAAGCCCCCAAAAAATGAAAACTATTTTTGCTGCTGCTTTGAATGCAAACATGTAAACAAAAACATGCGTGCATGCACAAAGAAGAAAAATGAGTTTCGGAAATTCACCCGGCAGCATATAAGTTTTCGGCAATAATACAATGGCCGAAAGTGAAGTTGTTCGGCAACAGTAACTGCAAAAAAATAACAGAGAGAAAGTAGCGGAGCGCAGAAAAAGAGAGAGAAAAGGGAAAACGCATTAGTTAAAAAAGCAACAGAAGAATAAAACAGGCGGCTTTACAAAAACACATACATTACTGAGAAAGTAGCGGAGCGCAGAAAAAGAGAGAGAAAAGGGAAAACGCATTAGTTAAAAAAGCAACAGAAGAATAAAACAGGCGGCTTTACAAAAACACAGACATTACATACGCTGCGTCACGCTTACAATTTTAGACTCGGAAATGAACCTGACATTTGCATATGGCATGAGAGCAAAAAAAAAGTAAATATTTTTTTGGGGACTAAATGAACTGAGAGAAAGTGGTATTGCACCGACGGCTGCAAAGTAAAATGGCAGATGCCTGGCAGAAAAAAATAAATAAGTAGAGCTCTTATTTTAGCTCAACTCTCCTTTCTCCAGCCCGCTGGAAATGCGTAATAATAAGTAGAAATGGAGGCGGAAAGGAATATTTATTATCGGGATATGAAATCTACAAAGAATTACTTTCTTTGCGACGAAAACTGAAAATGTCTTACAAGTAAAATGTCTTTCCAAAATAAGAAAATTTGTTCGGGCTTGCCAGTAAGTTGAGAATGCAGCGTAAATTCAAGCCGACTTACAAATGCCTGAACCACTCCATCTCAGATATTTTCAGCTGCACCGTTTTTTAAAATATTATTTCGCTGAGGTGAGTATTGTACGCGTGCAAATGCATGTCCAATTACTTTCGAATTTTGAAAAGGAAAGACGAGTGGTTGCATGGAATTTCGCATGTGAAGAAATTGTAAAGAACACCACCACACTCACGCTGTGCTTTTCCATATTCCATCTCCACATTAATATTTAGAATACTAATAATCGTCCTCCTTTTAAATGCTGCTGTTATTCCCGTTTGCTTACACAAAGGCAATAAACCGTTTTCTGTGGACATATAAGCGCCCTCCATTTCTCTTTCTCTTCCGTTTCTCCATACTCATAGTCACTCGATTTTCACTTCAGTAGTCTGTTCCCAGAACAAAAGCCTTTTTCTACTCGGAAAACGTGGCTGTTTACAAACCAACCACAGTCGCAGCACCAAACAGCAAGAGAACCAGCCACAAACACATCCATGCCTATTCCAGTCTAGCTCATTTCAGCTCCATCAGCCTCAGCCACCAACAATATTCCAGCTTCTCCATTACATCAACTTTTCCAGAAAAAAATGTTTTTTTTCATTTTACTTTATAAAATGCCCCCTTCTTTCATCAATACAATACATGTCATTAAAACCCTCCAAAACGCACCAGCAAATCTACACCTTTTTCTCTTTAAAAACTGCATTCAAAGGGGACTCCAGACTTCAGTCCCTCCATTATTTTATTTTTTATTGTTCGACATGACATCCTACAAAGCCCCGCTTTAGCAAGGGCATTAGTCCCATAGCAGCTTTTTGCATATATATTTTTTCCCCTCCCATCCACATCAGAAAGGTAATTAAGCTGGACAAAAGGAGCTCAGAAAATATAAAAAAAAACTTTGTCCAGCCCTCCGCACTCCACACATCCAGCACCGCATATTTTTCTCCACTGCGTGCAAAAAAATAAATACCCTGCTTGGCTTGCACACACACACTGGCGCTACCCTCCCGTGAATATATATTTTATGTTACATCACATTAGCTAATCGGAATAAAATGTAAATGAGTGGGTATATCCTCCAAAAGAGAGCAAATGGCAAAAGCTTTTTTTCACTCCGTTTTCCCTCCGAGCAACTTTTAGTCATCGTAAACTCGTAATCATCGTTATAATCACTGTTTCAGCCTGGCATAAAAAAACTCGTTTTTATGGTAGCACGCTGGTCTATAGCATGCATTATTTAAGACATATTGTAGCACCGGTGTGGCGAGGTGGTGTGAGCATTCATCATTTATTATATGACATGAAACATAGTATAAATTTTATGTACTGTAATGATGAAGGAACAGGAAGTAGACGGGGGAAAAGCAAAAAAAAATATCATACAGGCTATGAGTAGTATGCAAGGGCCATATACAAAATTGGAAGTTTTTTTTTATTCTGGAAGGGGAAAATGAAAATGTAAGGCAGGAAGTTTGTCGTGAGCAAAGAAGAAAAAAAATAAAGTTGGCAGAAATAAAATACATAATACACTCCGCAATTCTAAATGCTAATAAAGCACTTGGCTTTGGATTGCTTACAGGAACAAACGATAATTTTCTCTATGGACTCATTTCAATGTACTCATTTTAATTGGTTCTCTCTGTGTATACTAGGGCAAAAAAACAAACTTTGCAACCTTTTCCACCTCCACCGCACACCCCGTCAAACTGTGATATACCGCTAGGGAAAAAAATTAGATTCTTCTGTTGATTCTTTCATGCTTGGAAATTGCGTAGAAGGAAGGAAAGAAAAAGAAAAAAAATTGTTGATTTATGCATTAGACTACAGCCACTTTAGTAAATGGAATGGAGAGAGAACTTGAAAAAAATTTTTGGAGGTAGTTTTCAGCGTACAAAGTACTTAAGAGGAGGTGTATAGGCGATATAGACTTCAGATTTGGAAATTAGAAGGAGAAAAAAATGAGTTTTTTTAGATGAATGATTAATGTGAATTTTTTGTAGAGGTGAAATAATATTTGGGCTCTTAAATAATGCGTGTAAAATGTGTAGCGTAAACATTTAGGGAGCTAAAAATGCGAATATGTTTGCAAGGTAGTTAGTGTAACTTACAGGTTGTAGTGGACGTCAGCAAGATTGGCCCGGAAGTGAAGGGCTTTGCGATAAGCCTCTTCTGCTTCCTTTAGTTTTCCCTGATTGCTGAGCACAATCCCTAAATTACCCCACGACTTGGGTGGGTTCACTTCAATTCCTGATTTGTACAGTTTTCCTTCATCTTCCCAGTCTTCGTTTCTCCGCACTGTTCTAAAGGTGAGGACGAGGAGTGACGTGATGATAGATAGGGCGAACAACTTTCTCAGTCTCTTTTGTTTTCGGATGGCGGCAGAACTGTTGGCGCTCGCACTGCCCGAGGAGGTACACTGGAAGGGAGGGGAGCTGAAGGATTTGGTGTAGCGGTGATGGTGATGATGATGGCCTTGACCTCGACTGCTGTGGTGGTGGCGCTGCTTCGGGTAGTAATATTTTTGAGGGAGACTTTGCTTCTGATGATGGTGATGGTGGTGGTGGTGATGATGATTACATTGTAATCGATTCCATACGTGGAGGAAACCATGTCCTAGTAATAAACAGAATCCTACGGAGGGCATGTACAGCACACGCTCAGCGACGACAAAGCCCACATAAAAGAAGAGATTTGTAGCCGGAAGGAAGGGGAGCACAAGGAGTGATAGCTGAACTAGGAGGGATGCACACTGTAAGGCGGACGAGGCTTCGCTTGATCTAGATACGCTGCTTTCAACAACATACTCGGCCCCTTCCCCTCCCGATGAAATTGTTGTAAAGCTCGAAAAGTTGTTGCTGATGATGCTATTTCCATACGCGGAGATGGAAGTGGGAATGGAGTAGGTGGTAGTGGAGATGCTGGCATTACCATCGTTTCCAAATCCATTACTGATATTACTATTGCTATTACTGTTCCCTCCTCCGTTACTAGTGACCCGGTATCTGAAATGCTGATGGTGCTGATGCTGAGCTGGTGCTGGTGCTGGTGGGGAGTCGCCGGAAGATCGATAGTGATTACTTCGACCCTGATGCCCATTCCTGATAAGACTACTGCTGCTCCCATTACTGCTGGAACTGCTTCGACTGCTACAGCTGCTCCCATTACTGCTCGTATCGTCGCAATCTCTTTCAGGCTCGTTTCCCTCGAAAAAATTTAGATACTCTGGGGCCGGAGGAGGGGAGCTCTCCTTCCAGATAGAATTGTTATTGTTGTGTTGATGCTGCTTCCGACCAGAACCCATCCAGAGGTGGCAAACGTTACAATAGTCTTTCCGGCTTGGCCCATTTCCAATATTGGAAGGATATGCTGGAATCGTTTGAGAGGGTGCCGGCACGTCTTCTGCGGGCACTGTCGAACGGAGAATGGGCTCGGAGTATCCTGACGCTGTAATTGATGACGGAGATGACGGGGAGTAGCATGACCAAGTAGATGACCAGGGCCACCACTGTGACGAAAGATTTCCGGATATGGGAACACCATTTCCACACCCGTTATGAGCGGAGTGCCCATTCAGCAGGAGAAAATCTCTTCGGCTTCTCCCGTTTGCTGATGCTGATGCAGCTGCTGCTGATCGCTTCGGTGTTAAAAATAACTGCTGCTGGGTGGCTGCATTTGGGATTATCTGTGATATCGAAGGTGTTCCCACTTCCTCAGAGCTTTCACTTACTTTCCGTAGCAAAGAGTAAATTCTTTTTATGAGAATACAATAAAAAGCAAGGCTGATAATGTTTCTAAGCTCCCAGAAAGATTGTATCGGAGGAATTGCATCCATTGACCAGTCGTAGCTTAGCGGAAACGGGAAGAGGATAAGGCCAAAGTTGAACACAGGAAGGAAGAGAAATGTTCCGAGACGAGTCCAAAAGCTGGACTGATGGGCGATCGAGTTGTCAGCTTTGGAAAACACGGGAGGGGCAAAGTTTGGGCCCATCAACCTCAACCGAAGGTACAATAAGCAGACGCTACTTACAGACAAAAGTAGCAAACTCCAGCTACACTCTAAGCGAAGTACGGAAGGCCGCTCCTGGAAATTAAATAAATAATTCTTATTTTAATCGTAATTTTCATTTTTTAAATTATTTCCCACGCTAACCATTTTTGTAATATAAACGCCGTTAATTTTTTCTCCAGTATGTTAAGATTTAATAACAATAAAGATATTGCTAATTTGTTCTTCTATGTAATGGAGTAGACCGACATTGTGTAAGGACCAGTACGGGTATGAGATACCAGAAAATAAGATGTCGGCTGGCGCAGTTGAACATGACAGCATGACACACTGAGCGCTGTCATATCATCGAAATATTTTTCCCTATTTATTTTGCGAGTTTTACATTTGCAAACTTTGTTTTTTCTTAGCCTTCTCTTGCATACTCTTTTAAGACTTTGACGTTTTCTAAATTGCTCTAGTTCCTAGAAGTTTGAAAATGCCTGAAAAAATGTTTTTGCTCCGACCGAACCTTTACCTACACGCTTTTAAAGTTTTTCTTTTTAAACTTTAGGGATACTTTAGACAAGCTCATAACCAGTTAGAGGAGCTTTTCTCCCGCCGCCTACTTTCCCTTTCTAATTTTTTTTATTCTCCGTATTTTGCACTACACGAAATCACCGCTTTTATCCCGCTAACATCGGCTCACCCTCCAAAAAAAAACTTTTCTTTTTTAGTTTATTTTAGCCTACAAACAAAACCACGATGAAAAATAACACTCCGCCATTGATCCCCGCCACCGCCATAGCTTTCCCCATTTTCAAATGGTAACTTTTTTTACAGCTCCTGTTATATCCTGATAGTGATGGAGATGATGGCACACTAAAAAATTCTCTGCTTTTTTATGACATCAATCTCGTGTATAATATCATATTCCATAAACATTCAACAAGAGAGGAAGTTCTCGGGACGTAGTCAAAGCTCGTCACGAAATTCTGCATGTTTAGGGAAAGTATATAAAGTGATTGCATGCAGATAGCTTTTTTTAGTAGGAATAACCCCCAAAAATTTATATATAGCCGAAGGTAGCTCGTAGCTCCTCTTCCTCTCCCGTTGCCTTTTTTTCTCATGTTTGGCTTCGATACAAAATATTAGCGACTGCTTGCCACAGTGAATCCCTCAATCCTTTTTTCTTTTGAAAAAAATAAACTGTTATGATGCACGAAGAAGAGTATAGAAAACGGGATATGCTTATACGGAATATTATTTTTTCGCTAGTTGGAGGATGTACAATCCCGGTAAAAATGTGTTGAAATGGGAGCCATAACCAACTTTGCTTTTTTCACTAAATGGCTAATGCGAAAGATATAGTTGCGCTATAATGGAGGGAAATTTGGGGAGCGGCAGGGAAAAGCATGGACTTTAGAGTATTTCAATTGCTCTGAAAATGCAGGTTACACCCACCCATCTTCATTTCGTTTGGAGCTGCATCAAAACGTATCACACTCGCGAGGATTTAGAGTGCCCATTTTCATGTTAGAGGATAATGCACCGAGCTATTAGGGGAGTAGTGTTTTTAGCATAATGACTTTTTACAGGAGGACCTGAGCCTAGCCTGGCTAAAAAAAAGGCGACGGAATGTGTTTGGAATTTATTGAGCTGTGTGGAGGATATAAATATATTTAGGTAGGAAATGCGGAGGAAAATTTGCAAGTTTATGTCCGGTGTGCGTTCGTTCTCACTCTCACCTGATATAAATGTCTGGTCCTCACAAGAGATCGAACAAGGTCATAAGCTGCACACACGAGAAGAATGGTAATCCCCTGCTCTTTGGTCAGCATTGCGGCAGCGGCGAATCCAATCGCGGCGAGAAACCACACACTACACTTCACCCAAAAATACCAAATCACAGTCGACCTACCACCGCTATCACCTACACTACTAGACCTACTTTCACGGACACTGAAAACACCGCTTCTGGTGTTGGTGCTGCTTACACTGTCACTCACTTCCTTTCCGTCTCCCTTCCCCTTTTGAAATCCATTTCGGGTGGGAGCTCTCGCAGGGGTGACTAGAACGCTGTCACCTGAGCCTTTTGTTGTGGTCGAGAGTCTCGCTGACTTGTCATCCTCCTCTTCATGATTCACCACCACGAACATTTTCATCCGCATCAGGAGAAATGAGCTGAAACAAGTTAGGATGTTGGCAAATCTCATAAAGAAACCGCCACAGTCTGTGCCCATCACTGGACGGGAGGGGGAAGCGAGGTACTGCTGATATTCGGGGTGATATTGCCGCGATCGACTAACATTTTGGTAGTGGTTCGCTCCAGCCTTCTTGTTCTTGTTCGGGCACAATGGTGAATGACTTCTAGTGTTGCCGTTGGCTCTGGCGGTGGTGGTGGCGCTCCGCTGACTATTGTTCTGGTGCTGGCTCCTTCTAATTACAGCTGAGCTGAGTCTCGCTTTATCCCGGAACTTGACAAATGTAATGTAGGAAATTAGGGAGAGGAGGGCGAACGCGGTAGAGCCAACATCAGCACGTCCAACAAGACCTGCCACGGCTTCGGTGTGAATAGGGTGTAAGGCAAAGAGGAGGGAGGACAGAAGAACGGCCAAGTTCCGGCTGCTCGTCACCTCCGAAAAAGTTCCCCTCCTTTGACAGGAGCCACCGCTACTGCCACCACTGGTGTGTAGCTTGGCGGAGAGGTGAAGCTGATTATGATTAGTTGAAGGCCCACTGCAATTACTAGTACTAAGGTTGCACAGTGTGTTTAGGTACAAACAACTTTTCGAGCAGAACACGAGTCGGGCAACGCGCACAAAGAGCCACGTTGTGAGTGTGTGAAGGAGAACGTTTGTGAGGTGATATGGCCACGGGTTGTCTGGTCGAATGTCAGGATTTGTGAGAATGGCCCGACTGCAATAGAAAAAAAACACGTCAGAGAAATTATTTTTTAAAATTATTATTATTTTTTAATTTCCGGAAACATTAAGTAATTAAGCGCTACTAATTTTATTACATTCTATTTTTTTATTATAATACTCTGCGCCCATAATGAAAGCGACAGAAATGCCAACACGACTGGAGAGAAAGCGCATTTTCGACATTTTCATTTCCCTCAAAATGAGAAAAGGAGCGAGAGAGCTTTCATTCAGAATTTTTTTGTGCTCCCCAGGAAATCCAGATTTCATAACATTTCAGTGATTCCCAAATAATTTGAAATGACAATCATTTCCCTCAAAATGACAAAAAGGAGCGAGAGAGCTTTCATTCAGAATTTTTTTGTGCTCCCCAGGAAATCCAGATTTCATAACATTTCAGTGATTCCCAAATAATTTGAAATGACAACAAAGGCCGGCTCAGTTTGCAAACAGTAGTGTATATACACTCAGCATAATGACGATCATCAATTGCCATCCACCCATGCAGGCGCACACATGCATTCACGCGCAACGCTTTTCATTATTTCTCATTCATTCTTCATTTCCATTCTTCATTATCTTTTTGTGTGCAGCTAAACAAAATAGGGAAATGAAAACGGAAAGAAAAAGTTTCAGTCATCAAATTTCCTGTTGTCCTTTTCCCGTCTGCTCTGACGTGAGTCGAGCTGAGCAGGAGAGAGAGAAAGTTTTGTGTCGCCGCCGTGTGCAACCCGCTCCCCTTTTTCCCTCTCCCTTTTCATTTGGCATTCATTTCCTAGAGTGAAAGCAAAATGCTCACTCATGTCTCTAATAATAAGGATGGAAGCACAAAAGCTGTTGTGTTCCGTGTCCGGAGAAGTAGACGGAAGGGGGAAGTGGCGGTGAATGGTAATAATAATAATCATCCTCATCGTCATCATCACCATTTAATAATATTAATGGGAAAATAGGACAGGTGTACGGATATGAATTATGCGCAGCCTTTTTTTTACAGACCTACCGCCGTGCAGGATTGGATTGTGGAGGGGAATGAGAAAGGAGAACGGACGAGATACGGAGGCAGGGAGTCGGAGAAAAATGACAAAGGATGAGATACGACGTGACACGCTACAATAAGCGGAAAAGCGCTTGCATAATAGCTCAAGGAAAAGTCCCAAAACTTGAATAGCAAAATCGGAGAAGGGTCATCATCATAGGGCAGTAGACTGACGAAAATGCTAGTGAAAGCAGAGGATATCGTATCGTGACATGTCATGGATACGTTCAACATTCCCCAAGAAGAGAATGTGGCTTATATGTAAGTATTCATAGGGTAAAGATTTATAATAAGGCGGATTTTAAGATTATAAGATTTTCCCGCCAACTCCTTGCAAAAAAAATAATAGCAGGACTACCCATCCACAATAATAAAAGGTCGAATTTTGGTTGATTTTGTATTTTGAAGAATTTGGCTTCACCCATGTCTGAAGTCGCCTATATCCTAGTTGGAGTATTTTTGACGCTCGGAATACTCGTTGTGGCTGTCGTGGGCTACATCGCATATAAGAAAGGTTGGTGTCGGTGTCGAAAGAGAGGTAACTACGATTTAATACTTTAAAGTGGCTAATTAGTACCCAGCATGTACAATTAAACTGTCTCGCTGCTAAAATATAAATGCACTAATTGCTGTAAAAATTCTTTTTGGTACGTAGAGCAAGAGACCGTTCGCCTAGGCCCAGTTACAGTTCAGTACGAGAAGGAGGAAGGAAACGAACTTGCCGAGCAAGTGAAGGCTGAAGTGGATCGATTAAATCGAGCAATTTCGGCAGTTGACGTATGTAAGTTCATTTGTCAAAAGCAACGAAAAAACATTTTAATTACTGAGTCTACAATATAATTAGCTTTAATTGCCGTTTTCGTTTACTCCATAGGAAATTTATCGCTCCTAGGCTATAAGCCCGTACTACTCTATCGCCTATAATTTTCTCTTGTTAGGTAAAGCTAATTTCATGAAATTGGAATGAACAAGTAAAAACAAGTTCAATATTATTAAAGCAGTTAACTCAATTTCCCCTTTTTTCTAATTTAGTCCGAGAAGTAAGCCGAAAAATAGGGTGTCGTCTCGGAGAGAATCCGCATCCGCCTTCTACTCTGTTTACTGGTTATTTTCTTCATCCTTTCCTGAATGACGGAGTCACGGTTGACTTGTAATTCTTTCCTCACTCCTTTTCAGCTCCCTATTTCTTGACATTCCATTGAAAACACGACGCGGCATATACGTACGGGGGAGACGACAGCAGCTATGGGAAATGACATGCCGATCAAGTGTCTTGTCATCCTGATGGAATGACAATGACACTATCATATTTCTCAGCTTGTTTTCCAGCTACACATCCACATCCGTGCCCAAGAAAAGAAACGTTCTTCCTCACTCAAGAAACTGCTTTCTTCTTCTCTCTTCATTTTTATGTAGGACACGCCTGTCTGCCCAATTTCTATTTTCTATTCTACTCTTCACTTCAAATTTTGTTTTCTGATTTGGGGCCGACGCGCTTGTAATAATTAAAGAAAGTAAAAAATATCCCGTCATTTTCCATCTCCAGCAGTATTATTCCAGAGCTTTTTTTCTCCAGTGTTCATTCCACTTTCAAAAATAATATTCATTTGCATTACTATTTCCCACAGACTGTGGAGAAGTATCCTCCCACGCGAGGATGTATGCCTAAATTCACACTTGTCCTTTTGAACCACCACATTTCACTTCCCTTATTAGTAACGGTCTAGTTCAGTCTGAGTCTTTTCCAAGGCTCTCACCCTGTCGCGTTCTGCACGAAAATTCCACAAAAATATATTTTTTTATCCCAAAATCCCGAGCATAAAACGAAAGAACCACAAGTCGAAAAAAATATATTTTTTTCTTCTGAAGATAGGCCAACTTAAAAAGAAAAAAAAATCGAACGGAAAGTGTAAGACGAGGGCAAGACACAAAGAATAAAAAAAGTGTTCTTTCCCAGACTTTCTTTTTTTTCGCTTCTTTGAGTTTTTGCATTTTCCTTCGATCCATACATTTTTTCGTGGGAAATAAGAAGGCAAAAGGAAGTAGGAATGCATACGTAATACAAACTACAAAAGATACATATTTTTGGAGGAAATACCCTTACCCAAAAAAACGTAGGAGGTATTCTGTATAGGTATTCCTCCATTTTTTTCCTCCATGAAAGCAGCCACTATATAATACTTTTGTACATTCCTTCACATATTTTCCAAAGCATGAGCATGGCACTTTTTTTTCGTCAGGGAAGAATGAAAACGGAATATTACTATGAAAGCATTCAACTAGAAAACCAGTTAGGCTAAGAGTATTCATACATTCGTTTTTCCTTTTGGATTGGGATTCAGAGCCCCATAAAAATATTTTTCTTTCTTTTCCCCTGTCCTTTTCTCCACCACACTACTGCATTTTCTCCTTCTTCTTTTCCACCAGCATCAAACACTTTCCCTCTGCATTTTGTCATATAATACGTTTTTTACGAGGAATGGAATGTGAACAGTAATGCAATCAGATTTGTAATAACTTCAACTTACTTTATGGCAGGTGGTGATGTTTTTCCTTGGAAAGAGATATAGCTTTAGTTAGGTAGTACCTCTGCGCCCTGCGCTCAATGTGCAACGCAAAACGCAACTAAAAAAAGTAGTGAATGGAAAAAATGGATTTCCATTTCTGGGCGCATTTTCATGTTTTTTTCTGCTGCTCAGCCTATGTAAAGCAGAATGTTGTTGAGAGTGTGTGGCGGAATCCAAAAAACGACACATTTTTCACGTTACGATCCCATCACATTGTAAAAAGCGCTGTAAAGTCACATGTTCCTCCGAGCTGTACGTGAGCAGGACAAGCTCAAAACTTTATATTACCCCAATGCAATGTAAAATTCAATACTGGATTGAAAATTGAGAGTGGAGGAATATTTGTACGGCAAAATCCCGTTCAGTTTTAGAGACATTCCACCTCTTGGAACTGTCTTCCACTCCCGTTTCCCGTTATATATGGAATGTAACGACTTTGTTGTTGTCGCGTTTTTCCTCCTCTTGTTTTCTGTTATGCGGAATCTTATGGAGTTTTAGCTAGAGCTGAAGAGACTCCACAGCTTTCTTTCCCATCTTCCTTTTAAAGGAGTAAATTTTTTTATCTTATTTTTATCCATCTTCCCCTCACTTTTTCCCTTTTTTTGTTGAATTGAAAGGAAAAATAGATATTCTTTACGGGGCTAATATGGAGGCATATCATGATAGAAAAATGTGGAAAGTGCCGCCTACTCCTTTTTCCAGAGACTTTTTTACTAGAAGAAGCTGACTACTTTGTCACAGCTGTTACCACACAAAAAATAAAAATCCATAGTTTTTTTTGCTGCAAGACGACTTTCTTTTTTGCATTCAAATCTCATTTCGTACCCACCACCATCCACCCTGTGAAAAGAAGACAAGACGAAGATAAAATATAAGTGTTAGTGCAACTCCAAAACTCCAACTCTTATACTAGTCAGTTGTCATGCTCTAGCTGAGTGTAATTTTTAAATCAATTTGAGCTAACGATCCAAACGCGGTGCATAAAAAGGATTGTTCAATCAGACGACAGTTTGCACATGATTCCGGAATGGGATTTTTTTTTAAAAAAAAGAAGTGCTTGTGCGTGTCTCTTTGTAAATAGCGGCGGGTAAACCGGAATGAAAATATTATGTAGCTGAAAGTAGACTTGTATTCTTTTCACTTGTTCCCCATTATATATATTTTTTAGGCAGTTTTGGCACTAAACTTTATTTTAAGTTGAGCCAGGTACGGGGGAAAAATATGCGTCGTTTTCTTTCAAGATATGATTATGCTCACTGCTGCACCATGTTTTCTCAAGCACAAACAGTTTCTTATTTTTTGAAGTAAGTACAATTGGAGCTGGAGATTAGATTCTTTTCGCTTCCCATACGAATAAAAAGAATGTTATTGGATTTGGGATTTTTTTTGTGTGTTCCACGAACAGAAAACAACGAAACACATATTCTCCGTAGTAATGTATATGACTTGTCATATCTCCTTTTTATCTCCTTTTATTTCACATAAAGCATTTTACGAAAATATCAGGGGAGACGACAGCCAAAAAGTAACTAACCAATCAACAAGCCACTGTGCCACTCCACCAATCCAATTTTGTAGACTTTTTTTTTCCTTTTTCCACTATCTAATCTACTTTGGCTGCAGTGGTGGTAGAAGGAAAAAGCGAAACTGCTGCAATTTTCCTATTTTCCGTCACAAAAAATTCCGAATTTTTTTCCCTTTTCCTATCATATTGATCCTGTTTATGCTCATTCCACGAAATAGCGCTGCCAACGAAATGTGATGCTGACAACTACACAGGATAACTTGGAATGACCATTAAAGACCCATTATAAATGTTCCCTTCCTTCCATCCCCGACAACATTATATTTTATGCTACTCCCCAACTTCCAATTTATATTTTTTTTGGGATGTGGAGCAAAAGCAAAAAAAAGTTATCAGCAACTTACTTCCCTTTTTCTTCCCTATTATGGGATCTCGTAATTCCATTTAGTTCTCGTCGTCGTAATATAATGCGGAGTTTTTTTTTTGGAAGAAAAGGAATTTCACTCTTGTTTCGGGGAGTATTTCTTTTCCAACTATTTTTTTGGATTACGTCTTCCGATAAAGCTATTTCGTGCTGGGGAAGGGAATTCTTCCAATTTTTTATTTGATCTCGATTGAGCCATCACACATGCCGCAGGGATCATAATAATCATGTGCTGCTCCCCTCATGCATTTATTACCAGAAGAAACTACCCTATTCCCAGTGCACTTTATAGCTCTGTGCATCACTCCCTTTTGTTTCCTCCCTTCACGGGCCATTCTTTGATTCTTGATTACCAATCCAATCCAAAAATGACTTGGCTGTAGGATGCTAAGTAGGGAGAGGGAATGGCAGAAGAGGAATTTCCCAAAGAGGAAAATCAAAAATAAGAAGGGAAAGGTAAAAGGAAATCAATCTCTGTTCAAAGTTGGAAGCTGAATTGTTATTGCGTTCCGTCACCATTCTCATTCTCATTTAGAAAATTATTATAGGAGTAAGGATAAGGAATGAAATTTTTTTTCTATGCCACCCTAAGAGAAAAAATAGGAAATTACTGGGGAAGAATGTGCACTCAGCTGGAGGTGGGAATGCGGTTGATGCGCTCATTTATTTTCAATCATTTTGCCATTCTTTGATTCTTGATTACCAATCCAATCCAAAAATGACTTGGCTGTAGGATGCTAAGTAGGGAGAGGGAATGGCAGAAGAGGAATTTCCCAAAGAAGAAAATCAAAAATAAGAAGGGAAAGGTAAAAGGAAATCAATCTCTGTTCAAAGTTGGAAGCTGAATTGTTATTGCGTTCCGTCACCATTCTCATTCTCTTTTAGAAAATTATTACAGAAGTAAGGACAAGGAATGAAATTTTTTTTTCTGTCCCATCCCAAGAGAAAAAATAGGAAATTACTGGGGAAGAATGTGCACTCAGCTGGAGGTGGGAATGCGGTTGATGCGCTCATTTATTTTCAATCATTTTTGCCTCTACTTCAAAAGCAATTTAATCGCTTTCTTTTGTTTTACATTTCACTGCTTTCTTTCCACTTTGCTAAAGCATTTTCCAAGCTAAAAGCTTTGGCATGTGTAGAACAATCTTCGAGTTTCGAACTTCCCGATGGCGATACGTTTCGCTGGAGTGAAAGGTGCTAAATCTCAAACGGGAATGTACTTACCCACAAAACCAAATTTTCTGCCACTTCCAAACTTTCCCTAATAATTTTTAAAAACTGAAGCTGTGGCTTGCGAAACTAAAAGTGCATGACACTACAAGCAAGATCCTATTTTTTCTTTTAGCTTTCGCCTTCCCAGACACAAGTTCCGTACAAAAAAGAAATTTTTCCTCCCCTTTCCAAATCCCTATATAACCCGCCATACTTTGAGGAAGAATGTGTGTGGGTGTCGTGTGCACTTTTCCCTATTCGTGCCTGCAGCCAGCTGATAAGCTGCTCAAACATTTCAAATCTTTCACCATTCACTATACTCTCAGTTTTCTCTTTCTCTCCAGTTCTTGCCTGCTTGCACTTTTTTTCTCCTTTTCCCGGTCGAGATGGAACATGGAACATTCCTTTTTTTGCTGGAGAATGTCCTATAAGTGCGTAGTGAGCAGGGACGTATTTCCATTCCTACACTCCAGTGCATTTTAGAACAACTCCCCTTCACGGTTCAAGCAGCGTATAAAAATCTTTATATCCTTCTTTCATCATACTTATTTTTCCTTTAAAAACTTTGCTATTAAGACGGACTTCACTTTTCCTCCATCCGCTACTTTATTTTAGTTCAGCGAGGTTTAAAGTAAAAGTAAATCCTTCCGAGGTTTTACTTGTTCTCATAAAGATGAAAAATTTCAGCGTGCTCTCGTGTGATGTGTGGGCTTTCATGATAACGGATGGGATAAGCAGCACTAGCGAACATTTTCGGGCTAGCTTGCTTTACTTATCTCCTGTGAGAAATACTTGCACGGAAAATCTATTTTTCCGGCTTATTTTCGGGAATCAACATTCCTTTCTTTCCGTATAGCCTAGCTCAGCTCGTAAAGCTTGGTGCCAGCTCACTACAAAATAGTA